>PVIR01030878.1:6275-20012 GCA_004026965.1 Petromus typicus | reverse complement strand
AAAGGGGACAATGTTGAGATTGTAACAAAAAAGTAAGGAAACAAATTTTATATATATGGGGGGGTGGTAGGGTGAGTGGGGCTATGGGAAAAAATGAGAATTAAGTTGTGTCTTATACTGGTACAAATCCCCATTATGGAGTGCAATCATGATGTGTATATTTAATGTACCAATAAAGATAATTTAAAAAAAAAAAAAAGAAAAAGAAAATGACAATCAGTTTTGTTCTGAAGGCCAAATATGTTATGTGGCACTACACAGCAACTTAGAAATAAAGTATGTTTTATTATTTAATAATAATAACAATTATTAAATTTATATATATATATATATTTTTTTTTTCCTGGTTATGAAGAATTTAGAGTAGAGATAAACAACCAGTAGGTGCAAAGAACTGGGAAACATTTGGTAAATAAAAAGCAGATTTTCCTAATTTGCCAAAAAGTATTGTTTCTTTATTGTCAATAAAATAACTTCAATGGACATTCTAGAGAGTTCCTGTCAGATCTCTACTTAATAGTCACTGCATCTCATACTGACAATGGGAGTGGATTTAAACAAATCTTTAAAGTGACTCTTTAAATTCCTTATGGCATGAACTCTCTCCAATTTAAGCAGGAATGGCAGTGAATCATCAACCAAACTTCTACAACTACTTAAAGCAGGAAGCAATTAGCAAAAAACAAAAAAAGGGTAAGCCTTACTCAGAAACTGACATGTCTCAACTGGGTGGCGAAGCACGAGGCCCCTGAGCCCTGCTGGCACCTGTATGTTTCAAGGCCCAGCAAAGCACAGAGGAGAGATGGCCACAATTTGCATGCTGACGTCCTATTGCAAAGACCAGCAACACTTACACATTTCCAATATATATATTTCCACATTTGGTACCCTGGTCACCTCTACTATGAGCAGAACTCCTTTTATTTATTTTTTTTCTTTGTCTATTTTTTTCAAAGGATCTCATTATATAGTTCAGGCTGACCTCAAACTGACAGTGATCCTCCTGCCTCGGCCTCCCAATGTGCATGAATTACAGGCGTGTGCCACCATCCCCTGCCCAGATCTCCTTTTCTTAACACATATGATTTCCAGCATATATTGTAACTTCAGTGAGAAATACTGTGAGGCTCTGCTAAATTTAGTACTTCTCCACGATTTTATACCAGCAATGTGCTCTTAAATACTTATGATGACTATTTAAAATCCACTTGCAAGAAAGCAGACATACTGTCATTTAAGAACCCAATAATTTCTTCTCCAGTAGTTTTCAGAAAAGTTTAACCCACACTAGAGTTAGCACGATGGCTATCAATGGACAAGAAAAAAAGAAAAGTTTTCAGGTGAATTATAACTGTCCATATAGGTCATGGAACAACTCACAATTCAATAACTTATAAACACACAAAAAAACATAGTAGTAATTATATTATTCCCTATTAAATTAACTGACTTAAATTACTTTGAAATTTGTTTTGGTTTATATTATGAGCCATAAGAGATGTTTCCATAACATTCTATATCCACTCAAATAATGAAATAAAAAGTTTTCTTACTGTCAATCTTAATTACTCTAAGCTTTTAAGGGCTAGGTGTGTTAGTACTGTACATTCATCAAGACTTCAGAAAAGTTCTAACCAGTGGAATGCTGAAATGAATTTAGCCTCAATGTAGATGGACAATTTGAATCCATGAGACTAGTTTCTGGCAGTGGTAGTTCATAGGGGAGGCAGATAATGTGGGCAAAGATGTCTGACAAGGACAATGTCTGCTAGGGAGGTCTGGTTTTTAGAGGCAGTGCAAGAGCAAAAAGCAGCCTTTCTCTGCAGACTTAAAAGCTGGACTTCCGGGGGATGCTGGACTCACGCCATTTGCAATTCACCTGCCTCTCAAAAGAATCAAATATTATCTTCGTTTGCCTTTTCAAATTTTATTATATCTAACTGCAACAATGGACAATGGGCTTCCCAGAGATTACAACGGTGGTGGTTGTCAGCTCTGTGTTGCCAACAAAAATATTTGGCAGCATATAGGGTTTCCCGAGAGCAAGTTAGTACATGACCTCAATCTTTTCCAAGCTTATCATAATGCTGTAAGGCTCTGCTGATTCAGCACAGCAATCTATAATCACTTGCAAAATGCCCCTGCCTCACAGGGACGTTATAAGGCTTAATATAATAATACACGTGGAGCACTTTGAGCTCTATAGAGGATAGGCACCAGTAATATCATTCTGCATTGATAATTACATGTAGCCTTACAAAGAATCTAATAGACCTATTCACTAATTACAAATAACAAGTATTTTATAAGCAACTGCATGCTAAAAATCTGAAGTCGCTCAGATTTTATAAATGGAATGGGCAGTCTTCAAAAGGCTTGTCAAAACAAGAAGAAAAAGTTCAGTTTTTACTAAAAGGAAAAGCATCGTAAGTTTTGGTGGTAAAAGAGAAATTCAGCAAGAAACTTACAAAGCAAGAGCATGTTTTATTACAATTATTTTAAGTCATTGCTACAAAATTCAATTATCTTTCTTTCTTTTCTTTTCTTTCTTTTTTTTAAGACAGGGTCTCTTATAGTTCAGGCTGGTCCTGAATTCAGCCTTGAACTCAAAGCAATCCTCCTGCTTCTGTCTCCTTAGAGCTGGGATTACAGGCATGAGCCACCATGCTGGGCACTGTTGCATGTGGTTACTAGGGATCGAACCTGGACCCTTGCGCGTGCAAGGCCGGCGCCAGAACCACTGGGCTAGCTCCCCAGCCCTTCAATAACATTTCTATGGTTTACCTATTGACAAATGTAAATTTCAAGTCAAAATCAGCAAGACAGCGCACATTTCTTTAATATATTTCAATGAAAACTCACCGAAAACACAAATTTTAGATGATGCTAGGCTGAAATATGGACAGTTCGCAGGACACAATTTTTTCTTTTCTGCAGTACTGATTACTGAATCCAGATCCTTTATACTGAGCTATGTCTCCAGTGTTCCTTTTTCTTTGTGGAGATAAGGTCTTGCTAATGTCTCTAAGTGCCCAAGCCTGGGCTCAAACCTGTGATCATCCTGCATCAGCCTCCGAGACTGCACACGGTACCAGGCCCAGCTTTCTAGATCAAGCATTATAATAACGCTCCCTTTTTAGGGGTGTGGCGGGGAGTAGGAGCATTTAGCTCAGTCATGGGAAATGTCTGCCTTTCTTCCTCTGGACAAGCCCATCCAGGATAACACGATGCCTTCGACTCCCTTTCAACTGCAGTGTGTCCAACAGGACTGGGCCTTCTGAGGTATTCCACACAACACCACTGCCTTTCCTGGGTGGTGGCCACAGCCTTCTGGTTTAGAAGGTGCATTTCCTCACTCACAGAAACTTAGAATCTGGGGGATCCAAGTGGTTAGCCTCTCTGCCCCCTTAACTTACCATAATATTGCTTGCTACATCATGTGGACAACAACTCACTTGACCTGGATCTTCTCAGGATTCCAAGACTGGCAGGTACATAAGCAGAGACTGGTTTTTCCAGCTTTGTATTCTTCCCTCCTATTGCAAGTGCTGACCCGAGTAGATAGTGCACAGGAGGTGGACTGCTACACACAGTAGAGAACATGACAGTCTCACAAGTTTCTGCCTACAGGATCAACTCTAAGCAATAGACAGGACCAGGAACTTTATTCTCTACTTGTCATATAGATTTTTTTTTTTCAAAAAAAGTATTATTATTTTTTTGAGACAGCATCTACTTTGTAGTTCAAGGTTGTCTTGAGCTCACTAGCACAGGCAAGGCTTGAACTCATAGCAGTCCTCCTGCCTCTGCCTCTCAAGTGCCAGGATTACAGGCGTGAGCCACCATGCCTGGCATATTTTATTTTTTTAAAGGAAGCCTCAGTGGTGGTGGTGGTGGGGCAAGGACAAAAAAGACAATCTTTTTCCTTTCAGGTGTTTTAAGGCACACTGCCCCAAGGAAGCTGAGTGTTGAAACAGAGTACTATCTTTTCAAAGTGTTGGGGACTGACATAACGAAAATCTGAAAGTTTTAAGTAATGGTTTGAATGCCTAAGTATTCCCTTTACTCAGTGGGAAGACTCAGTTTGTTTAGAGGGTTAAGTTTAGTAAGCAGCACTGAAATGGATGCTGAATGAGTACAGAATCTAATTATCTAAGATTTTCACAAAGAGTGCGTTTATCGGAGAATGAACACGCCAAGAGCTGATTAGTTAACTCAACAACCAGGAACAATGCACACACCTCAGGATGCTAACGGGGTCTAATTAGCTCTCTCAAGTGTAGCAGCTCAGAAGAATTTTGGAAAATAAAAATGTGAAGGCTAATTATCTTTTTTTATATTATCTTCTCAAGATAAATCCAACTACCAAGGACATTAGACTTACAAGTCTCAAAAACTCAGGTTAAGGACACTCCACAGGAATAAAAATAATTTGTTAAATTTTTGAAGTTAAACTCAGTTAAGCAGTAAACTTAAAAGAGAAAAATATACCATCCTGTGTATACAAGGTGAATTATAATATGTGTCTTTCCTAAGAAAAGCCTGAGTCACTGGGATAGGAAAGGAACTAAAATCTCACTAACAACTAGATCATTTCTTTTATTTACCCAAAGATGTAAATTGAGAGCTCAACTTAAAATCTTCATCTGTAAGAAAGACTACGTGGGAAAAAGGAGGGGGAGTAGATGGCAAGTTCTGGAGGGGCTCTGCAGAGGAACACGGAAGAGAAGCAATATGGGAGAAAAAAGGTAATCCCCTTCTTATACAAAGGAAAGTCAAAGACAGCAGTCTTTGAGAAACATTCAATGAGACTTATTTTAAGAGAAAAATGAGGATAGGATAAGTAAAAGTCAAAGATTATTTGGGAGAAAATCCACTAGTGAGGAATTTAAAGAGGTAAAACTACTAAAAAGAAAACTACAGAAACAGATTAGCACATGATTTTGACCCAAGAACCTTGGAGGTTACAGGACCGTCACATGCTGGCATTGAAGCCATATGCTTCCAGGTTCACGATGAACAACTCCCACCATGACTACCCAAAGGGACATTTCAGATAAAATATTGAAGTGCTCATAACTTGTGCATTTAAAAAGATACGGAAATAGCTTTTGTGCATTCTACAGGCAAAGAATGGACAGCAGGTGTATTCTGACAAAGCCACATACCGAGTATGTAGATATCAGAGGGAAGACTGCTATGGCTCTGAAGTCACTAACTCAAATGTCCACCTGGTCAGTCGTGTAACAAATTCACGTCCCTCCCCCCCAAATGACATGCCAGTCAGAGAAAAGCTGCCCACTCCTCCCTGTGCACCCTGGCTTCACCCTACTTCCAGCACCCTGGTGGGGAGCAGCGCCCTCTTCAAAGGTACAGAGCACCCCAAGTTTTCCTTTGAAAACAGGTGAGCCTTACCTGAAGGCCCACCAATTACTACATTGTCTCTGCCTTTTCAATAGAACCCAAGGAAAGAAAAAGCTGAGAGGGTAGGAGGGAACGGGACAGTGATCACACACATGCACAAATGCAAGCATGCACGCATGCGTGCGAGACATCATTACAGACATGGAGAGCGACAAATAGCTCATGTAAGACTCAAAGTGATGACTATAGAGCTAATAAAGACTAAAGATGCTGTGGGTAGAGAAAAAGGTTGAAGTCCAATTTCGCTTGGACTGTTTCAAATACCCGGGTTCTAATCACAAGTTTTTCAGACTCCCTGAAAAGTCTGTGACTTCTTTTGATATATATATTATATAACAAATATTTTTATAGCAAATATACTATATTTTCCTTTACCTGTTACTACTGGTAACAATCTTTAGATATTATCAAAAAAGTTTTTGGTTTAGGACAAGGGCACACAAGACCTGAGTTCTGCGGTACAGTGGATCAGAGAAAAACATTCCAGCATGTTAAAGAAATGGCCCAGTCCCACCCCCAGGGCCTGCCCCTATGAAACCTGTTTCTGTATCCAAGTCCTGATTAGTGCTGCCAAATATCAGGACAGTTGTATAGGGAGGGGCCAACTCACTACACTAAAGCAAAAAGTAAAAATAAACCATATCCCATGCCGCTCTGGGAAGTCAGAACAGATCTTCCTAGATATTTTATGGGTATGTGGATGGACTAGCCCAGTAGAACCCTTCATCCTAAAATAAACACTGGGTCAGAGAGTTACACCTTTTGGGGTAAGACAGCTCTTCATAATATCAATGAAAAATGGTCAGGCATGGCGGTGCACTCCTATAATCCCAGCACCGAGGCAGGAGCATTACTGTGCATTTCAGGCAGGCCTGGGCTCCACAAAGAGGGAGTTTAAGACCAGGTTGGACTACATAGTGAGACCTTGACTCAAAAACAAAATAAACATCAATGAAAAATGGTGTCTAAAAGAACAGTATCTACACCTGAAATAATGTAACCAAAAGAAAAGATTTCAATAAATGTAATGATGCTTCTAAAATAACTTATCTCTACATCATCTCTGTATATTCAAAACACAGTTGTATACGTCCCATACATTAAGAACTACTTTAGTTAGAAGCATTATTGGTAACAACAGGCTTTATGGAACTGGTCCAGGAATCTAATAACAAAAATTACATTATTTTGATAGAAAATATCCTCTGTTCCAAATGATTAACTTAGAAGTAAATCTTAGGAAAGAATGGTTTTAAGGTTTAAGGCTCCTTGTGTTTAAGAAAGCTTGACAATAGAAGGGAAAGTAAACACACAAATTCAGTCACACATGACACATGTCCATATAATCTAAGGAAGAAAAATTAATTTTTAAATCTTTGACATTGCAGCTAACAGTCCAAATAAAATGTACTGTCATTCTTTCTAATCTGCCAAAATGGATCTACCATTTAAAGACTGCTTAACTAAAGAAAAAGGCTTTTAAGATAAGAAAGTAAGCTTAATGTAGGGATGCTGAAGAACAATCCTATTAATTCTGAAAAGTCTTGCTCCCCCATTCTCTCTCTTCCCATTAGATGCACTATAATAAATACAGCATGTGGAATCTTGTACGATGGTGATCTGCTCATGGCTGCCTGACACAGACAGATGTACCTAAGGAATTACCAGTGTACTGAGAAGCATTTCAGGCCTAAGGAAATGGAGGAAACAGACTTTCTAAATGGCTTGGGGATTCTGTGATGTCTGCCATCTACAGAAGTGGGAGTAAAAGGCCAACCTGGATACAAACACACAGGAAGGCCCAACAGGCCAATAGGAGCACTGTGTATTTTGCTAATTTTTCTTTTTCTTCCAAATACAACATATTTCCCAAATGCTCCGGCCCAACAGAGCTCTACATCTAGTACAGGTGTTCAAAGTTCTAATAATGGAAAAGCAGAATTCAAATTCGGTTTAATTAAACAAATTTTCTGCCCTCTGTAATCACATTTGTTTTACATGAACATGATGAACTGGGATTTTAAATTTTTTTGGTAAAGTGACAAAAAGGAGAAACGCAAATGAAGATTCCATTTCCGACAAGTGAGACTATCTAAAATTTTAAATATTTTAAATCCTATGGCTCCAGTTTTCTAGGTGGATACTTTAGATTTTATTCTTTTCAAAACCCAAGGTGAAACATACTCAGTCTTTTATACAGCTAAGCATTCTTAGTCTTCAGATCCATTCCTTTATTTTTGGTCACTAATGTAGTAAACACTGGGGTGGTTAGAATAACTGTTAGCAAAGTTTATTCTATCCCCAATATATTTCCTGATACGAGAACACACCTTCTTATCAAGGCCACAACTGTTATGTGTCTACAAATATGATGGACAGATAAAATGATGAGACAACAGAACATCCACTTTGACAGAAAAATTCTTCATCAACAGAGCACAAAATGAATGTTCGAAAACAAGTTTGGTATCCAGTTTTCTGGTTTAATCCAAGAACTCATTTTTTTGGTCACAACAGCAGCCTTATATTTTCTTGGATTTGTTTTTTCTCCACTGACAACAAAAACTAACCCACTTCACTAGTGAACGTCATCTTCTGAAACAGAGAACTGCAAAAACATTTTTCCCAGTAACTAAAGCAGAGTCTTGAGGTAGTTCAGATAATAGCTGAGGTCATACTTATCCATTCACTCACAGCAACTTCTTCCAAGGGGCAGACAAAACCGTGAGTAAGAGTCTGGGTGACAGGTTTATTTTACCCTTCCCTCTCACTGGAAGACACTGGCACCGGAAGTACACAGAGCTCTGAATTCAGGTTCTCTCAGCTGTGTGACTCTTGAGAAGTCTGCAGTCTAAACCTAATCCCTTGGCCTCTCTTCAGCAAAATGGAGATGTCAACTGAACTTACTGGGAAGGGGGACTACACGACAAAAGGAGGCAGTGCGTGTGCACGGCAGCGCCTGGCACCAGTGGGCTTGCATTTCCACTGTGGGAGCTGACCAACACGCTGGCTCTTGATTTTGCCAGTAATACAGACTTTGGCCACAGAAGTAAGATGAATCTACATTTTTTTTTTTTTTTTTGAGACAGGATCTCTCTTTGTGGTTCAGGCTGGCCCTGAGCTCACCCTCCAACTCACATGACAGCAATCCTCCTGCCTCTGCATCCGAGTGCTGGGATTATACGCATAAGCCACCATGCCTGTCTGGCACTGTGGTATGTGGTACTGATTGCTGGTGGGCATGAGTCTCCACACTCAGTATTGTATGTGGTTACAGGGAATCGAACTGAGGCCCTTGCGCTTGCTAGATAGGTGCCGGAACCACTAAGCTAAATCCCTGGCCCAGAATCTACATTTTTGATGGGTCTGATATACTATTAAGAGGCAGCTTTCTTTAGGAAAACAATAGCGAATATTAACAGAGAAAAGAAACAGCATTAAAATCCTAGAGATTAAATCTTCCTCTTTAGAGATCTTCAGTACTGGGATTACAGGCATGAGCCACCACAGCTGGCATTATGGTATGTAGTTATCAGGTGCATTTGCAAGGCAGACGCCGGAACCACTGCGCTAAATCTACGGCTCTGACTTCCCTTTTTTCATTTGACATCTCCTAGCACTAAAGTTTGATGCTGAAAGTATACAACATACATTCTTGTTTATTTTTTTTAATTGAAATCTTTATTGGCACATTACATATATGCATCATGATTGCACTCCACAATGGGGATTTGTACCAGTATAAGACACAACTTAATTCTCATTTTTTACCATAGCCCTACCCACCTTACCAACCCCCTATATACATAAAATTTGTTTGCTTTCTTTTTTGTTATAATATCATTATTTTCCCCCCTTCACCCTATTTTACTTTGAGTATTTTCTATTTCACAATATATAACATACAGTTCTAGGACTCATTTACATCTTTATTCTTATTTACTTTTTATGGCATTCACCAGGCTCTTGGTGTACATTAACTAAGTCTTATGTTTGATATGTTATCTTTGCAACCAGATTATTCGACTATAGATCCCGATACTTTTATGTCCCTTAAATATAAAAGGTCATATAAAATTGCTGTTTTATCTGACGAGCACCAGTGGCTGTACAGGTCCCACCCTCCTTCTCATCCTTCACAGCCTAGATGTCTCTTGGCAAGAGCTGGCTCACCACATTATTTTCACACTCCAGACATACTGCAGACATACTACACCATGATTACCTACAGCCACCTGTGAGGTAACTTGCCAAAAGGAATGAGCATTAAGGTAAACAGTACTCTGTAACCCTCTTTATGGCCCTTAAGACCACAGGAAAATGTGAATGGTCTGAATACAGAGCACAGAATTCAGAAGGGGGAAGCCTCAGACTCTTCACTGATGAGCATCTCACCTTCCCTCGCTTCTCTTTGCTGGGTACTCAGCAGAATCACAGGTGCCTGTTAGAAACCCAACAATGTGCAGAGTACACAGAACACAAGCTAGAGGCTGTCGTTACACCTCAGGGGTGCCACCTGCCATGGTGCTCCTTCAGCCGGCGGGCCCCATGGTCCTCGACAGTAATTGTGGTAAGACTGAAGATGCTGCATAGAACCACACGTAACCCAAGATCACTACTGATATCTCTACTCAATTATATGTGTTTAAATGACCCCCAATGACAAAGCAGTCACTACTGCAAACCTTGGTCTTGGTTCTGAGTGTGCTGCATATGGAATTTCTCTGTGGAAAACAATTTTCTCTCATAATAAAAAAAGGTAAAATGGAAGATATAACCATCATTCTTAGAGATATATGACAGAACACAGCAGGAAGATGGCAAGCTTCAAAATTCTAACCGATCATAGTGTAAATTCCAGTTTGTCACATACTTACTTTCTAGTTTGATGGCCTCAACCTCCCTACTATTTCTCTATGCCAGTTTCCTTATCAACAAAATACAGAGAATACCACCAATCTTTTTTTTTTTTGAGACAGGGTCTTGCTTTGTAGTTCAGGCTAGTCCTAAACTCACTATGTATCCCAGACTAGCCTTGAACTCACAGCAATCCTGCTTCTGCCTCCCAAGCGCTGGGACCACAGGTATGAGCCACCATGCCCAATATTGTTATACATGGTTCCTGGGGATCAAACTCGAGACCTTGTGCTTGCCAGGCAGATGCTGGAACCACTGAGCTACATCCTGACCCCAATAATACCAGTCTTGAAGGAATCTTCTAATTAGAGGTAATACATGAACTTTGGGTACAACACAATAGGTTTCTCAGTAAGATGAGGTGACAGACAACAGTATGTACAAATGTTTATATGATATTATTTTAATATTGTTAAAGGAAAAGTTATATAGATACAGACTTGGATACAAAAGAATTCTAATTCTTACCATCAAAATTCATTTAAACATTACTCATATGGCAGACTGCAATATACTTTTTTGGTAAGGAACTAAGCATTTTATTTTCAACTTTCTGTCATCCCAGTCTGCTATCTTCCTGTCCACCTATTATGCACATACTGACTTGCTACATGTCTTCTTTTTCTTAGGCTCACATAGCGGTTTCATTGTTTCTTAAATACAGGTGCAGCCGCGATGGACCACCACAGGCCTCCTTCCAGTGGGATCTCAAATCTGGGGAAGGATTTATATCTGCCGAGGAGCAGCTGCCCCAAGGGGCTTGAGCAATTTCTTCAGTCTGTTGCCTATAGCAGATTAAGAGCCCTTAGACAAGAGGGACAGTGATTTCTTCCCTTTATGTACCTGCGGCCTAACACAGTACGTATAAATAATTTTATTTATATCTTCTTAAAGTTCTGAAGGAAGGGCCGGGGATTTAGCCTAGTGGTTCCGGGCACCTGTCTTGTAAGCGCAATGGCCCGGGTTCGATCCCTGGAAACCACATACCATACTGGGCATGGAGACTCACCCCAGCAACAATCAGAACCACATACCACAGTGCCGGGCGTGGTGGCTCACGTCTGTAATCCCAGCACTCGGGAGGCAGAGGCAGGAGGATTGCTGTGATGTGAGTTCGAGGCTGAGCTCAGGGCCAGCCTGAACTACAAAGAGAGACTCTGTCTCAAAAAAAAAAAAACTAAAAAAAAAAAAAAAAAAAAAAAAAAAAAAAAAAAAAAAAAAAAAAGTTCTGGAGGAAGATAATCTTAAATTTCTCGTTGCTTTCTTGTCTTTTCTAAAACTTATTTTTTGGGAGTATTTTATATAGACACTGAATAACTCCTATATGTAAGTCATTAACGAAAAACACATAAAAATTAATAAGCCATGGGTCCTCCATCAGAGAGCTAATTTCCACATGAAAGCAGGGACTCTTAGTAGCTGATGTTTTTAGTTTGTATTACAAACCAAAGTGAAATAAAAATTTTATTTAACAATGGGACATAAGCCACAGAGCTACAGGCTAAGAATCATTAAGGGCTAAGGTCTGCCTAGAAGAGGAAGGAAAGGTCAAGAGTAGAGACTTAAACTCAGCAGTAATCAGCACAGATGTGAGAGCTGAAGACTAGACAGCCAAGAGCAGCAGACATCGCCAACATGCACTGCGGTCAGACGGTCAAGGGCTCTGAATGGCATTTTATTTTATTCTACAGGCAAGGAAGCTCACTGAAAGTTGTGAGAGCAGAAATTACATATATAGAATAACATTTTAAGGAAGTTAATGTTGGTAGCAGAGGAGAGGGGCTATAAATTAAAGCAGAGATGAGTTAAGATGTCTTTTTTTTTTGGAGACAAGGTCTCACTTTGTAGTTCAGGCTGGTCCTGAGCTATGCAGTCTAGGCTAGCCTTGAATTCTTGGCAGTCTTAATCCTACTGCCTCTGCCTTCCAAGTGCTGGGATTACAGGCATGAACTGCCACACCTGGCCAAGATATTTTAAATTAGAGTGCTGAGAATAAAAATGTGGAAGAAAAGGTGCAGGATAACCACAGAATATAGAGTGGAAGTGACAGAGCTGGCTGGCTAGGTGACTGGCTGGAGAAACTGAGAGAGAAGGCGGCTAAGACTTAGGTTTCTGACCTACGCAAGCATAAAGCAGGAGATTAGTACATGACAGTTATAGGCACTGAGACTGTGCACACAAAAAGGGCAAGACACTATCTTTAGAAGACAGACAAGGAAATGGGTTCAGCCTGAGCTAGGATAAAATAAAGTACCTATAGGGTACCTCTATCTAACAGGTAAATGGAAAGTTAGACAAACAGCTAAATTATAAGAGAGGGTATGGCTGGAGCAGGTCTTCACTGAGTATATGTGCAATACAGAAGGGAAAGCTCAAGAGCGGGGACTTAAACTCGGCAGTAATTAGCACAGATGTGAGAGCTGAAGAGCAAAATAACACTGACCAAGGAAAGAATTCAGTGGGATGAAAAGGCCACGAGTTAGGTAGAAGAGAAAGAAAAGGCAGTGAGTGGGAATGAGAATGAGCGAAAGGGAGAAGGGCTTTGCCGAATGGAGGATCAATGGAAGGAACTTGCAAGACGTGGACGAGGGGTGTGGTCAAACAAGAAGCCACTGCTGAATGGTGCAGTGTGCTGGCAAGGGACACACAGGAGATCGGAGGCACTAGAGTACATGGGTGTGTAACTTCATTTTGTAAGGAACATGGACATTGGGAGGAAGAAAGCCAGAGGCGTGGTGAAAGGCAAACCACATCACAGGCACTGGAATATCGAATTTCTCTTGGTTGCGTGCCATGGCCTGACAACTCCTCACCATTCCTCATTAGCTCTGAGACTAATCACTACTGCCGAGGGCCAACGAGGCGAGGCTTCTCTAAAAGAAACTCTTAGAAGTCAGTCCTTTTGATACACATGCTCATATAACATATAAAAATGTGCATTTAAAATTGCAGCCATGTACCACTGTCTGCATATGTACTAGCTGTCACTGGAACTTAATGTTATAGGTTCTAACTTGAGCGTTTATTTCTAGCGGAAAGGCTTGACTGCAATTTCTATGAACTCCAGGCAAGATTATACCACTGCCTAATTCTAGAAACAGATGTTGTACTGTGGTTTACATTTCCACGGCCTGTCTTTCTTCTGCTGGACTCTGATCCCTTGCTGGAGGACATCACACGATCACTATAGTGCTGCACCTGGTGTTCAACACCAAGGAGCTACTCACTCACTTCCAGTTTTCATTAGTATGTCTGCGTTGTATAATGATCAAATTTCATTTAGAGAGTTGGTACATGTACATACCTCAATTGATTTCTTCCTCCATTTCATGACCCCTTCCCATGTGAAAACAATCATTTCCCTATTTTAAACAGTCTACTTTTTTTTTTTTTTTT
>PVIR01030877.1:0-19922 GCA_004026965.1 Petromus typicus | reverse complement strand
GTGTGCGTGCGTGTGTCTGTCTGTCTTTCTGTTTGTCTCTGTGTCTGTCTGTCTCTCTATGTTCCCATCTCTCTATCCTTTTCTCTTTCCCTCTCTGAAATCAAATAAAGATCTAGCCTATATATTGCATACTGTATGAAACTTCTAACTTCTTGCTTATACCGTGCTGGTCTGACTACAGTGATGCATTTAATCATATGTTGTGCACAGGATAAATATTTGTAAATATTTTATTTTATGTCCAGATATAGGGCAGGAATATTGATTTGATCAAGCAACATCAACTTGTATGGGCTGAGAGACTGAACTGTGCCCTCTGCTCCTAGGTTTCTCGAGTTGCTGGAGTCTTCGGTGTTGATCTGCACAGAATCAAAGACCAGCTCAATTCCCAGCTCAATTACCCCACCTCTCCCCGGGGCACCTCGAGCCGCGTCATCACTGTGAGAGCCTCCATGAAAACTTCCTCTTTCAGAGATCACAGGGGCTTGCTCTGAACCCGACACGAAATACTACCCTGTCCATGGTGAGCACAGGGATTCCTCCTGTTTGGCCACAATCACACGGATCCTGAAGAGACTGACGAGCCCAAGTTCTTCACCTAGAGCCTACCAACTTCAAGGTTGAGTTAACTCCCCCTTCCCACTGCAGTACCTGGTGACGACCTGGCCAAGGTACATCCAGCTGTGTGCATACTGAGAAGCTACCTTGGCTCTGACAGCTGGACTGCCTGGGCCAGGCACGGCGCGACTGTGCTGAGCGCACTGCTGTCTCTGGTGCCTGGGCGAGAGAGTGTCTGTATGTCCGCGTGTCCGAGGGCTGCACAGACAAGGTTTCCCCAGGACGGCCGGGAAGAGGCAGATAGAAACTCTCCACGAGGAGAGGGATTTGGGACAGAGAAAGCTAAAGTTAAAATTTCACAAGGGGCTGTCTTACAGGCAGGCTTACGCTGATAAATTGTGGCTGAAACACTTTATGTGTGTGTAGCAGCATATGCTGCATATTACTGAACTGTGCTGTAGTCCACGCTGGCTACTTCTGCGTGGGTTTTGACTGAAGTATTCCCTCAGTTAAAAAATATTAATAATGCTTTGGAAATGTTTTATCAAATGCATGAGAATGTATTCTTGAGAGTAATTTTCCTCTCAGTAATATATTGCTTGAATTATTCTTGGGCAAAGACTAGATCCTATCTATTGTTCACGAAATTTTAATCATATTTCTTGTATTTTCAGTAAAAGTTTCCTTCATTATTTGAGCTTACATAAATATATAAATAAGAGTTACCTTAGTTTTATATGATATTCTCAACAAGGTCCTTTAGCAAATTTTGATTTTCCTTTTGGGAAGAAAACAGGAGTGTGTGTGTGTGTGTGTGTGTGTGTGTGTGTACGTGTGTGTGTGTGTGTGTACGTGTGTGAATGTATTTAAATCATATGATGAAGTTTCATAACATAGATAATTGAAGGTAATTTCAATCCTTACATTCTAGGTACCATTCCCTGGATATCATTTGTCACTCCATACATTTTCCTAGTTAATTTGTTAGACATGTTTCTTCTATTTTCCCATTTAGAAGCAGACTACATTTTATATTTAAATGAGTGAAACGTTGTAATGATAGTTTTATTGAATTTAGCTACTTAGAATATGAATAACACAAGGGAAGATGAATGTAAGATAAATTATCTCACTTACTGACCAGGTTCCTCATGAGGCAAGAAAGTTTCATGTGACTATACTCACATGTACATTGTACATACTGAGCAATCTGTTAACACATTTTTATAAATCATACAGAGAAATGAGCAATTTGAGAAAATAAAACTAGTTATTTAAATTGATCAACTATTACAAAAGATTAGGTCAATAGAGAAGTCTATAACTTTTCTAACTCTAATAAAAACAGCTTAAAGTCTTAATCTAAGAAGAGCTTATTGTCATCTTGTCATAACTAGCAAATTGTCATAACTAGTAAAACTGCAATCTCAGGTAAAAAAAAAGTCATCATCAGATATTCTCACTTAAGATATTCATTTTTTCCAGCAATAAACTTTCTAAAGAAATTTCCCAAAGTATGGCTCATGAATAGACATCTACCTGAGCAACAGTCTAGTTGGGAACTACTCACAAGACTTTTCATTTTATTGAAGAGCCACTGCTCTTCAATAATTCTATATGAATAATTGAAAATCCAACCAAAGCTCTTCATGTCCTTAAATGAGTCAGAAAATTGAGACCACTCATTTCTTTGAGCCCTGTATAATACAAAAGACTTTTATAAAAACACTTTTCCTATCATAGAGTTTTTAAGAAGCCTGCTATTTACCTAATTATAGTTCAATGCCTGTCAGTCACCTACACTGTGACTCTTATAATCGCATGTGAGAAAAACCCATAACCAGGCGCTGGCCACACTCTTCCCTTCTCAGGGCGGCTGCCCTATTGTGGCACCTGCAGTCCGTGCGGCACGTCCCAGTCAGGACGCATTTAATTCCATTTCACCTGAGACTTAGGTAAACCTTAGACCTCATTCTCCTTACAAGCCCCAGTGGAACACTCTGCCCAAGTAGGAGGAAATCAGATCCTCATGATCAACAAGTGTGCATGACCCGTAGCCTACAAATTTGAGAACTCAACTAACCAAGAAATCATGAATGTGTGATTGTTTATGTTACAGTGTCTTCAGAGATGTTCAGTGACTTCTGCCCCAGGGCAGAGATGGCTTCTTGCTTTACAGATCTTAAGTGTTCCATGACAAACACTGTGACCTCTTTCATAGGATGTTGCCTGCTCCCTCTCAGCTAGCCCTTAGGATTTTGCTGAGTTAAAACTCTCAAGGACTGTTTCCTCCATTGCTCGGAGTTACGATATCACAGCCCTGTTTGCCAGCCACAGCAATCCTTCCTGAGACAAGGCAAGATACAACTGCTAAGCAGCTGGCCCCCTCGGCTGCTCGGCGTCCTGCCACTGCTCTTCAAGAAGAACCCCAGGGCCGGGGAGTTAGCTCAGTGGTTCCGGCGCCTGTCTCGCAAGCGCAAGGACCCGGGTTCGATTCCCCGGTAACCACATAACAATACTGAGTGTGGAGACTCACACCCAGCAGCAACCAGTACCACATACCACAGTGCCAGGCGTGGTGGCTCACGCCTGTAATCCCAGCACTTGGGAGGCAGAGGCAGGAGGATTGTGATGTGAGTTTGAGGCTGAGCTCAGGGCCAGCCTGAACCACAAAGTGAGACCCTGTCTCCAAAAACCTAAAAAAAAAAAAAAAAAAAAAGAAAAAAAGAACCCCAGCCCTGTGCTCAGGGTTGGTCTTGCATTTCAGAAATGGGACTGTGAGAGTTTTCTCTCATATGAACATTACTGTGGGGAATGGAATGAGTGGCCTCAGTCCAAAGATCTCTTGTCTGGAAAAAGTTTTGTTTAAAATTCTTTTTGAAAATAACACATTTAATTGCATGTACACCCCATTGAAATTCCCTCATTCTCAGGACTGAGAAAGTGCTTTAAATAAATAAAATGAAAACTTGCCATGTGACTGAATGGTGCCAAAATTCGAGCCTTATTTTTAGTAATTTTGCTGTTTCCTTTTTCATCACAAATGGTGAAAAGGTCACATGTGATTGAAAACTCCATGAGAGTGAATATCAGGTTCAGCGATACAATAACAAAGAGATAAAGATGTATAATTCAGCTGACAGCCAGGTTTGTTTATTTGATGCCTGTCGGCTCCCAGAAACCTTATCTTTATTTGGAAGACCCACTAAAAGATCGTTCAGTGACTTCCCATCACCACAGAAGCATTACTGTGCATTTAATGTGATTTCCTGCTGTCTGGGAAGAAATGGAAAAGAGTTCAAATCAAGATGGGAAATGATGTGCGAGGCACATCAGAAAGTCAATGGCCAAGCTGTAAGAACTGCTATTATTGCCTGGGTACACTACTAAAGCAAAGAGAAATCAACTAAATGCGAGAATAAAACAGACGCATCCTAGACTTTAAAAATGATTACACATTTCCAACAAGGGCAAATGAGATTTCTGAGATTTGGGGATGCGGAGAAAACTAAACTTCAATCTAGTTTGGATGAGTTTCACATTACACAACAGACTCGATCTGAGAATTAAGATTGTGTGACAAATCACTCTTGAATCTACTTCAGGCCAGTGTAAGCAAGAACACAACAAATAGCTAAAGAATTAGCATGAAATTATATTTCCAGACTTTTTGAAAATTATTTCCCACAGCATATCGCCCATGCCAAATATTACAGCAAATAGGACAGGTAGAAATAAAGACTACAGTTTTTCTTTCTTTTTTTTGAGACAGGGCCTCGCTTTGTAGTTCAAGCTGGCCCTGAGCTCAGCCTCAAACTCAGGTACTGACTGCTGCTGGGCGTGAGCCCCAAGACTACAGTTTTGAACCTTTTTAAATGTCCCAGAGGAGTGAACAATGGTTCTGACTCTTCCATGAGCGCCAGCACAGGGATTGTGATCAGGACAAGTCGTGTACTGCACACCCGCGCCCCGAGGCGCTGATGGAACCTGAGCTAACCTCAGATCCGCACTGGCCAGCTCTCAAGGACCCCAGGCCTGGAGGAGAGTCCACACCTCGGTAACCACAGTGACAGCCCAGGGAGATACTGCAAGGTCTCACTAATAAAAAATGATGAAGAGTGTATTACCATGGTACACTCATTTGTTGCTTTTAATGGTATATATTCATATTTATGTATATTATTTATGTAAATTTATAGCAATTTAATAAACTAATTTTCTGAAAATATAAAAAACTCTCAGAGAAAGCTTTGTTTTTCATATACACTCATTTGTACAATAAAAATTTTATCTGCTGGCTATTGTGAAACCCAGATTGTCCTAATGCTGAAAGAGTCCTTGTCCCTGATTCAGACTTTTTTTTCTAGATGTAAAAATGCCAAGTAACTATGCAGCTCAGAAAGTGTTTTAATGTGTGTCATAAAAGACAACTAGGCGGTGCCTTTCTAATTCTCACTTGGATTAAAGGTGACACTCCCAGCGCAGGTGTCCCAGCTGCAGAGGTTCTTGACAGAATCTATTGGACGAGAAGGAAGAGCAGAGGAAGAGACCAGAGATTCCGGGGAACACAAATGGCCCACGTGCCACAGCCTTGTCCTGTGGATGGACAGGGGCCTGAGAAGTCTTTCGACACAGTTGCCACAAGGATGCTGAGAGGGGAATGTGGCAGAGCAAAGCTGAAGAGGGATGAGCTGGCCTTGAACTGTGCTTTATTTTATTGGCACATTTTACATATATATAGTGACAACATTCATTACAGGGAACGTGTAGCTGTTGGTGACATGCATCCTCTGACCTTCAACCTCACCTCCCCTCATTTACAAAAGCCTCATTTCCATTTTTCCTTCTAAACTTTTTTCTTTCTTATCCCTTCTTTCTTTTCCTCCTCCCCCTTCTTCTTGAGAGCAGAAAAAAAAAAAAGAAAAGAAAAAGAAAAAGAAAAGGGCTTCAACAGCTCTCAGTGATGGGCATTATTATGTGCTACATGAAGAGGGATCGGATACTCAAAAGATCAGCTGTGATTTCACCTTAATGGGTAAGTCAGGTTCTGGCAGAAACAATCTGCAACACAAAGGACCACAAAGAAAAGGTGACTTCGGACAGAGGGACCAACGGGTGCTGATCCCCAAAGGAAAAGTTATTTCCCTAAGACTGAAGACTATGAGGAAGGAGTAACCACGGATACACAAAAGGATGCTGGTGGGGAGCCGAAGGTCCTCACAGGCTGCCCAGCGTGGAGCACGCTCAGGGAGTCGGAGCCGCGGTCCTGCCTCGGTCCGCCGAAACCATTTGAAGCACAGGGCACCCTGAGATGCCATCAATGATGCCCTGGGATGGTAGAGAGAGCCGGAGAGGGAATCTGGAGACACAAGGTGACACAGGGCGGCAGGGGCAGCTCCACTTGCTGTGTGCATAGTCTCCGATTCCCAGGCCAGTAGACTTCAAGACAACAGTAACTACATGGTTCTGTAGGAGAGGAAATTATCTCCATAGACTTGTCTTCTTTTCCATATAAAGAATACCATTCGTTAATAAGATTAAAAAATTGGAATCATTTGGTAAAAACACCAAGGCCCCCTGTACCTTTAGGAACTGTGTGACACAACGTAGGGAGTAAGTTGTGCTCAGAAAGATGCAGTGGGACTGGAGATATAAGCAATCACTGCACAGAGCAAATTCACATTCATTTTATACGGAAATATCGGAATAAATTGAACTTCGTAATGGAATTTCTAAGGTCATTAGAATTTGTGGAACTTCAAATTTATTTACTTTCCTAGTGAACTAATTTACCAATGAAAAATGCCTTGTGGAATGAAGAATATTTGTTTATCATTCTTTCTTTTTCTTTTTAAAGTATTGAAGTATCGTTTTCAATTTTAATGCATTATTACACATTATAACATATGTTAAATCCAATTAAGTGTTTAGTTTCTTAATGGGCCTTTGGATAAATGTAAGGAAAGTTTTAACTACATACTTTATTTTCAAAAGATAATAGTAATATAACTCAATATAATATATGTTAAAAGTAAACAAAATTGCATCATAATCAATTCTTTTTATAGTGAATAGAACCATTTCTCATGAACTATGACATACAAAGCTTCTAGAGAGATAACAAAATTGGCATACAAAAGAATGCACAGAAGCACTTGACCCAGAGATCAAAGATAGTTACAGGGTTTTATTTCAGGAAGCCATAAACTCGATTGTTAACATGCTCACTTCCCTTAACTCCCCTAGGGCTTGAGTCCTACTTTTAGTAATTGAGGGAGTTGAGTTAAATGTCCATCAAGCTTCTGCCTATTTCTTAGGAATTTTTTCCTGAATAATTAAAACAGCTAGATAAGTAACTAGATGTATCAAAAGCCCTGCATTTTGCCCGTTAGATGTTGGTAACGAAACTTTGTAAGCAGCAATACATTTGTGCATAAAAGTGGGACAGCAGTATTAAATTTTCATAAAATTGTTCAAGAATTAAATTTTTTAAATGCATGTGAAGTATCAAAAATGATAATATTTATACATAAGGAAAGTAAATAGCACAATCTCTCCAGGTCTCTGAAAAATTCCCAATCAACCTTCCCTGTCCTCTCTCGGAGCTCCATGCTGATCACAGCTGTTATCTCCCAGACGCTGGTGGCCAGCCCCTCAGAGACCTGTCTGTGAGGACTTTAGGCGTGTTTTGTGGCCTCCTCACGTCGGAGGAGTGAGCGCTACCGCGTTCACCGCAGCAAGCCGGGAACACCGCTGAGAGTACAATGGCGGTCGAAGAGCAGCTGCGGCAACCCCCGCCCACCTCACCCCAACAGGGTTTCCAAGTGAAAGCCATTTCCCACTGGGAAAGTCCACGGAGATGAGTGAGAACCTCCCGGGGGGGGGGGGCACATGTGTTTGCATTTGGGGTGCATTGTTGAAGACTACGCTCCACTGAGGGAAGAGAGACAGTTAATACTGGGAAGCATTCCCTGGGACGGATATTGCAGTTCTAATTTTTTCTCTTGCATACATTTCCCCTAGGAGGATCCTCTTCCATCATTTGCAACTAAAAGAGAAAACGTGTATGATCGCGACTCTGAGTGGGAAAAGGGGTAGTTAGTTCTGCAGCGCTAGTTCCCACTGCAGTGCGCAGCGAGAGAAGCAAGGATTTGTCCGAGGTCTCCAGGACCTTCCACCAGCTCTGCTCCAGCCTGGGGGACGGGTGAACCTCAGGCAACCCTTCAAAAACCGCAGTTAATCTCGG
This sequence comes from Petromus typicus, assembly GCA_004026965.1. Classification (NCBI taxonomy): domain Eukaryota; kingdom Metazoa; phylum Chordata; class Mammalia; order Rodentia; family Petromuridae; genus Petromus; species Petromus typicus. The sequence goes on along the minus strand of PVIR01030877.1, from coordinate 12,118 downwards.
GCAAACGGAGATTGTACTTTCGCCGCCTCTCCGTGAGGAGACTCCATTCCTAACTCTCTGGGGTGAGGCAAAGCGAAAAACTAGGTTTTAACCCAAGAGGACAAGAACCTGTAAGCAGCCTCTTAGAGAAACACGAACCTCAGAGGAAAAGCGACAGATCATCAAGCGCCATCCAGCCACAAATATTCCCAGAGAATCACAACAAGTTCACAAAAACCACAAAGCCAAATCTGAATTGCAAATAGAGTAAAAATTAAAACAAAGCACTCAAAATTCTTAAACAAAAGGAGAGAATGCTAACATTGATCAACAAAGATTTATCAGAAGAAAATATGAACAATGGGGCATAGAAACTTATTTTTATAAGGCAGAAAGAATTGAATAATAAAAGTATCACAGAAGAACATGTCAGTGAGCTGGGAAGATGAGAGAGAAATCTCCTAAAAAGTATAAAAAAGGAAAGAAGACTTGATAATGACAAGTTAGGATGGACGTAAATACGTAGGTGGGTAGAAATAGAAATGTCAAATCCTGATAGAAGCAATCATTTCTAAAAAAAAAAAAGAATACAAATGATAAGGAAGCAGAAAAGTCTGAAAAATACGTATTATATCAGAAATTCTCAGAATTAAGAAAAATTGTAAAGTCACAGTAGAGGAGAGGTAGAAAGTCTAGATATTTACAAAATGCTAGAGGAGTGAAATAAGATAAATGAAACCAAAACAAAAATATTGAAGTTTTAAGAATGTCAAAGAAAAGGGAACTTAAAAAAAAACATAAGAACTAAGAACAAACTTTGTAATCTGGTAAACAGGAATATGCTCTATAAGAAGAAAATTTTAAAAATACATCTGAGGCACTGATGGAAAAATAACAATAGATTCAGAATTTTATGTGTAAGTAAAGAAGCACATATTTAAATACTAGATGAAAATTAAGACCTTCTCAGTAATAGCAAAGTCCAAGGTGCTCCCACAGGAAAGACACTACTGACAATCATCTTAAACTATTGTAGCAAAACAAACAAACAAAATCCAAAAAGTGCATGAGAAACACAAAGAAGTAAATAACAGAAAACTGAGACATTCTGCATCTGGATCACAAGCTTATTGTAGCTCACCTCACAAGACTTCGCTATAGTATCCCATTGCTGCCTGTCAGGGGAGCAGATTTGGGACAAGGGTGCTCAGAAATCAGAGTCATACAGCACTTAATGAGAAGGGTCTACTACATGACTGACACTCCACAGTGACATACTTAACTGATAAATTCCATGTTACATGCTTTGCTGCAATAGAAGTAAGGAATTATCACATTTTTATTTGCACATCCCAGCTGTTTTAAGACTACCAAATTCCTCTTTCCTGCAAGCATATCAGTGACACGAACATAGCCCACGAGAGGCCAGCATGACAGAACTGCGGAGTCGGGCAGGATCTGCAATCCTGTGTGCCTTCTGTTAGTTTTTATCACAAATACTATTCAGATGCCTCTCCCATTTCTAAACTGGACAAGATGCTCTGCCCCAGTATCGTGATAGGCTTCTTCCCTCGCCCAATGTCACACACAGACTCATGAATACCTAAAATTCACCAGTTCACTGGCTTCCAGCTTTACAGGTCATACACCAAAACCTGAAGGATATTTTGTTTTAATCATTATGATGAAACACATCTAGTGTCTAATTTGTTGATCAATAATTCTTAGCTTCAGTGAAACAAAAACTCCTATTTATCTGAGAAATATTCCTGGCAGTTCTTTAGAGATAGCCATCTTTCACATTTCAAAGAATATGTGTCTGAATATTGAATTTAATTTATATTTAGAGATTTAGATTTTAAAAAGATTATTTTATATTTCCCACAAAACTTCACGCACAGAAGTTAAAGACAAGAAAGTGTGAAATAGATGCTAGAGAAAAGGAGAATGGAAATCTTTGTAAAATGTCTTTCACTGCTTGCAGAATAGTAAGAAAAACTCAAGAAGGATGTAGAACATGTGAGTGACACTATTAACTAGCTTCATTTACTTTGCAGTTCTATAAAACCACTCAAAATGAAGAGTACACTTTCTTCTCATAATGAAGGTTACTCCTCCACTGAAGTCAAATAGATTCTAGGAATGAAGTCAGATCTAAATAAATGTCATAAAACTGAAGTAGAGTTTGATTATGACCACAAGGACAGAATAGAAAATTCTTGGATTGAAATGAAATGAAGTAAATGAAAAGTGCAATTTAGGAATCAATATATATCACATAGAGGTCCAAATTCTTAATGATGAATGTGACTGTAATGTATACCTAAAATGTACCAATAAACTCAGTTTTTAAAAGTGGCCCAAGAAGAAACAGAAGATCTGAAAAGTATTATGACTATTAAAGAATGTGGATCTGTAATTAAAAATCTTTCACAAAAAGTGCCAATATGTGTTATATTTTACCATTAAATTTTAACAAACACTGAAGAAAAAAACAAAACTAATATCTCAGCAATGATTCCAGCTTCATGGAAGAGAGGAAATTTTGCAGTTCATTTCATGAAGCTAGTATGGCACTGACACAAACATCTGACGAGGATACTACTATGAAATAAAACACAAGTAGATATTTCTTCCAATGTAGATGAAAGAATAAATTTAGAAATGTAGTGATATACGAGAAATATGATACAGAATAGGTTTGTTCTGCCAAAGAAAAGTTGATATAGAATCAAAACTAAGTATAACTGACTACATTACCTGAATGAAGATGGGAAAATGTGGAGAATCAGAGAAAGCAACGTAACTAGAACGTTTGCTTTAGGCTCTAGTCTCCTGTGAGTCGATGGCACACAGGGAAGTAATCATAATTAGACAGAAAGGAAGCTCAGAGAAGATCCTGGGGCTGGGGCTGAGCCTGATCCCTGCAGCTTTTGGTAACAAAAACCCAGACCCCTGAGCTGTCACATCTTTTATTCCCTCAGATCCCAGCTAGCTATTCCTTTCATTCTATACATTCTAAAAGACCTGGGGGTGGGGGGAGGGAGCAACAGGCATCCTGGAGAAGTTACGTAGATGAAGATCCAGCGGTCAGGGCGATGTTGCAGTAGTCCTTGAGAAGTCAGGCAGAGCTGGGTGCAGTTCTACCCTGAAGCATCACAGGATTTGGGACCATTGATTACCAGAGGTGAAGACAAGAGTGAAGTCCAAAGTCCGTCTGCAGGCAGGAAGGCCTGGTCAGTTTTGACCTTGAAATTCCCAAACAGGACTGTTCCCAGCAGAAAAACATGATAATCTTGAGACTCAAAAATCCATATTCTATTTGTGATCTGTAAGAAGCGCTAGGAAATTACCAATTAAAGAAAATCTTCTTAGCTATAGCCTTCCTTTGTGACTAAAAGTCTGTGAGTAACACTTATAGACCATAATTACAGATTAGTCTATATAAGCAATAAACTGAATTTCTATATACCAGATGCCAAAAATATTTAAAATGACTTTAAATGCCATTTAAAATCCCACTAGATATTATATAACATATATGATATATATATGACATATGATATCATATATATATATATATATATATATATATATATATATATATATATGATAAAGATGTCTGCAACCAGAGAACAAACACAAACATATTTAAGAAAAAGACTCAAATAAATGGCAGGTATAGAAGAAATTTAAAATGCTACATATTCCTGGCAAGAGTTTTAATTTGTGCAATTCCTTAGGAAAACAGATTGGTAATCACTGCTAAGAGTCTCACACACCCATCACCTATGAAGTGTGCATTCTGAAGTATAGAACAAAGAGAAGTGTGCATCTTCAGAGTAGTATACTTGGAATAGCCCTGAACTTGAAACAGTACAAATCCCTTAAAGTGGGGAACAGCTAACAAGTTATGGCATCCAATGGTATATAATGTCTAATACATAACAAAATTGTTCATGAGTGCAAAGCAGATTTTATGATAAAATATCACAGCAACAACACAGAACGCAACTCAAGATGCATACAACAACACGGGTGGGCCTCGCAAACGTGTTCACACAGGAGTTGGGGTCACCCTTGCTGTGGAGAAGAAGCATGTTAACAGGAAGGGGTGTACACGTCTGGTGACCCTGGAATTGCCCTACACGCTGCACTTGCAGTTGTTAAATGATTAAATACATGGAGGGAAACCCAGCCAGCTATCCTCTTAAGATTTAAATACTTCTGTGTTTTAAAACTATATTTCCAGTTTTTTAAACAGCCAATGAACAGGGTGGTAGAAGGAAACAATTTGTCCGTCTGAGCAGGCAGTTTGACGAGGGCTGACCTCACTGCATCTCCACTGGATGCTGCCAGTAATACTCCACTTTTCATTCTTACTGTTCACTGCCTGAGAAAAGGGCCCCAAAACAGAGCTATTCTTTTCCTCGAGTCCTCAGCATCTAACTCACTAACAAGCAGAAAGAAACACGTGGAAGGGGAGTAGGGGGAATAAACTTTACCAATAACTTAACAGAACTAGTTTATTCGCCTTTCCACCAATTCAAGTTAATTTTATTCTAAAACACGGGATTTACACAAAATTGTTCCTTTCACTCCATTCCCAAAAGCCCCTGTGTAAAGTGCATTGCAGTGTGAATTTCCACTCTAAAATATGGATTCCTTCAAAGCATGATTCAAAAGGTGTGCCAGAACTCCTGTGTCAATGATCAGACTGCACGTAGTTGGACAATGGTGAGCTTCCATTGAAGGTGAGCAGTACAATATCTAAAGAAATAACATTGATTTTTTTACCTTGTTCTGAAACAAATATGATCAAAAACAATAACAAGAGTATATAATACAAGACGTTTCCGAAGAGTCTAGCAATGTTGAAGGTCTGGTTTGGGTTGATAATTAGCGAGTGTGGAATGGATTTGTGGGAGACAGCGGATCCCAAGTCAGCACCAGGAGGGTATCTGCTGTCACTGGAGCCACCACCAGGCTACACGGCATAAATCACATCTTTGTTCACATGTGAGGCAAGTAAATACTGCATCTCTTAGATGATTAACATGAAAAGCATTTGACAGGAAGGAATAAGTGAGACTATATTTACCAATCAGAAGCATAAGGATAATTCCAGCATGAATCTGAAACTTGAATTCACGGGGGAGACACAAAATTACCAGCACTGACAGTGATTCAACTGTATGAAATACATTTCGCAGGCGAGGACAGCAGGGATATATTCATTTGGTGACGTGAAATGATTTTCCTCGGGAGGGGCCAAGGAGGCTTCTGATCACTCTACAGATGAAAGGCCTCCTCCCAGGGCTTCGCACTGACCCACAGCATACCGTGTCATCGGGTCACATTTCAGGGTACAATTGCCCACTCCTTTAACAAGCCATTTATTAGAAAGGAAAGTATAAAAGCCACTACAAGGGAGCTTGCAGCAATCAGAATCATTGCCTAAATTATCCACGCGATACTCCTCTGTGGTTCAGATGGACTGAATTTTGTATGTTTGTGGGTGTGTATGTGCATGAACACTCAAGTCAAAGACAATCAATACAAGGTAATACTTCTGTTTTAATATGCCTCTATATGTTTCCTCCTATTAAAATTACTTATGTGTAAAATATTTTATTTATTTTGCAAATAAGCCAAAGATAAAGTTGTCTAAAAATCCACTAGAAATATTACTGTTGCACCCAAATAACCAGAATTGTAATGTATTTCCACAAGATAACACGAAGGGCTTGGTTTTTTAAATGAAATTTAACATTGGCAAGCATATGTGTGCTTCTTCATTTGCGATGTTGAGAATTTCCTACCTATGGGAGGGTCTATAAAGTCAGCAAATATCTTCAGAGCATTTTCACAGGGTGCCGCCTTTACCCTGCTGCAGCAAAGGCGGAAGGACAAAGGACCTTCTCGGCAGATGGGACGGCATAATGTGGCTGGGCTGGGGATTTGCATGAATATGAATTAGAAATAGCACAGATAACATGGTGTTCAAAAGTTGTTAGGAATCTTGAATGTCAGAGTCATTTAGCTGACATTTGGAGGGACATAATTACCTTAAGAACATGGAAATGGGTTGGTCTAAATCGCATGGGCAGAGAATCACAAGACACACAATGGCACTACTTTGGCAATAACTGTGCCAAGGGGGCAGGGCCACTTAAACCAAGAATGGCACACATTAATGCAGTGACATTTTTCAATGTGCATTGACTTTTCAACAGTCTGCATGAAAAACTTAAATAACCTCTGACCCATCATAAAATAACAGGAGAGAATAAATGACACCATATGCCCTATCACTGGCGGCATAAAGAAAAGAGAGGTCATTCACATTTCATACACACAGTTATATATTTCCAACATGTTAACTCATTTAAAAATTTTAGGCCATAGGTTTTCATCATTTATAGGCTTGCTTGTAATTTATTAAATGGCACCTGGAATATCCTCTTTGAAGAGAACAATAGTTTCTGATGAGAAAGGGTAACTGAATCTCCTATATAGTATTAGCATAAGTGGTTAACCTCAAATTACATATGTATTTGTAAATGTTTCCTGCTAATGCCTCATTTATTGAGTTATATAAAAGGGGTTTGTGTAGGAGACTTCATGAGAGACTTAGGAAGTGCAGTAGACTTAGTACTCAAAGTACTAGGTCATAGAACACTTCGCTGCAGGAGGAAACTTGCCATACTCAGTAGGGGTATCAAAGCAGCATGATTTCCTCTCTATTTCTTTGTCTTTGACATTAGGCCTTTGCTACCAAGTATGAGACTGAAAGAGCCAGAAAGTAATGCTTCATTAAGATTTCATTAGATAACCACATATCATTTCTGAAATATTGATTAAAATTCAACACTAGTGATGCAATAAACACTTTACCATCTACCCACTGAAAGGAAATTTGCAAACTCTAATTAATATTTTATTTTCAAAAGTGAATGAGATGCTTGATTTCTTTGCTAGATCAATATCACAGGCTGTAATAATGTTTGGATCCACAGAAAGTAGACTTGAATTTACACTTCTCTTTCCCGCCTCTCTGATGCCAACTCTGATAAACCAGGACTCAGTCACCGCCATTTCCTCCTCTTTGCGATAACAGCCACGGTCTGATCCATGGCATTTAATACTTATTTACTCCTGCACTGTTTCTTATTCTCTGTAGACATCAGACTTTTCTCCTTAGTGGAAATATATAAATTATTTATGAAAGGATTAGTATATTCAGGATGTAATAAGTACAGATAGTTTGTTGAGGCATTAAAATGCACTGATTGTTGTCTGGAAATGAAAACACGAGCTTCAGTTTCCTCTTTTATGTCAGGACCGGGTTGAAATGTGGGATGAAAGGAACAGCACATACTCCTCTCCGTAAAGGGGATCACCAGCTGTGGAAAAGGCGGAACTGCAGATAGACGGAAGCAGAAAGTGGAGCTGCTGCCAGACACAAGTGATGGAAATGACTGCAACAGAAAAGGCAACACGGAAGAGGGAAGGATTTCCCACTAATGGAAGGAGTAAATCAACTCGTCCAGGTTGGGCTCATTTGTTAACGATAAAATATTTCCAGGTCAACGTTCAAGACTCTTTCAAGATCATGCAAAATCACACTGAGATAACATTGGAAAAAAATAAGGAAAATAACAGTTTTAAGTTAACTGTAATTGAATCTGAGTTGAACAAAATACTGAATTCCACTTGAGGCAGTTGTAAGGTATTCTGATCTAAAAAGATAAATAAATAAATCCTGGATTAATAGTGAAATGCAATTTGCAGGATCAGAAATGAGGGTTTTGGTTTTTTTGTTTGTTTTTGTTTTTATTTTTTGAGACAGGGTCTCACTTTGTGGTTCAGGCTGGCCCTGAGCTCAGCCTCCAACTCACTTCACAGCAATCCTCCTGCCTCTGCCTCCCAGATGCTGGGATTACAGGTGTGAGCCACCATGCCCAGCACTGTGGTATGTGGTACTGGTTGCTGCTGGGGTGAGTCTCCATGCCCAATATTGTATGTGGTTACCAGGGAGTCGAACCCAGGCCCTTGTGCTTGTAAGACAGGCGCTGGAACCACTGAGCTAACTCCCCGGCCCCAGAAATGAGTATTTACATTGTGCTCTAAGTCGATACTGTGCAATTATTGGCAGAGAAATATGAAGAAGAAAGACGCAGCCTTGTCCTTATAGCAATTACAATATTTTGCTGTTAACAGAGTTGTGTTTAAATCAGTATAAACATAAAAGTTTAAGTGGTTATGGTTACATTTTCCTCATAACAATAGTCATACATGCATATTGCAGAAAAATTAGAATGCAGGTGTGTTAAAAACTGTAAATCTGTAACTTTAATAATTAAGATTTTATTTTCTTGGGGCCGGGGATTTAGCTCAGTGGTTCTGGCATCTGCCTGCAAGTACAAAGTCCTGTGTTCCATTCCTGGTAGCCACAGACCACAGTGCTGGGTGTGGTGGCTCACGCCTGTAATCCCAGCACTCAGGAGCCAGAGGCAGGAGGACTGCTGCATTCAGGACCAGCCTGAACTGCAAAGCGAGACTTTAGCTCAGAAAAAAAAAGATTCTGTTTTGTTGCACATTGATTTGCTTACACGAAAGTATCATTAGTTTGAAATCTGAACTCTCAGTGTATATAAAATTTACATGTCATATCATCCAATGGTTTAATTTTTATCTCATAAGTCTTCACAAATGTGATTCTTTATATTTTCATCTTCCCAAATCCTGGAAGAGTGGTTCAGCACACTGCTCACGACAACACTTTAAAGCTCATGACACCTAAAGGACCAAGACACACATTTCTCCCCTCAAGAAAACCACCAGCTCATATGACTTTGCCATATTCATTCATTAGTTTACTGTTTTTAACACAAATTTATGGTTTATTTGGAGCCTAAGAAAGTGTGATGAGAGTCACATAATCATCAAATACTTCATTTTTGCCTAATGATAGCATCCTTGGAATAACAAGGATATGCAAGTTGATATTTCAGTACATTCCAAAAAATTATATTAAAGAGGATATTATACATGTCCAACCCTCTATCTGCACTTCATTACTTACTGAGGAATTCATAGTGTTTTAAAAGCTACTATAAGTGCATTAATCAAAAAATAATCTCGAAATTATCTTTATTGACATAAAAGTGCATAACATTTCTTAAATTCCTTGGTAATTTCTATTTCTACCCTTTACAGTGTGTAAAATGTGTTTTTTTATTTGGAATAAAATATATGGAATATGTGATGGATCTGTGAGTGCCAGTTGTGGATCTCACTGTAAATTTTATAAATATTTTATTTTTAAAAATTGGGTTTGTAGTGGAATGATGCTCTTCTTTATATGTCAAATATTCAACTCTTTAAAACATATTTCAAATGACCTCCTGTAGTCCATTTTTCTCAATAACATTGCATGCAAGATAAATATCAAACTTAATTTTCTCTCATGCTAACACCATAAGCAACAGCAGCATAATAACCTATCTCTTCACTTCCAATAGACAAAGGTTTTTCTATTACATGTCTCATTACATTTACTAGAATTTCCAAAAAACTATTTATAATGACACTGATATCCATTATATTCATAATATATATAAAATAGGAGTAAGAGAAGGCTGCTGCCATTTTGTTTATAATAAAAATTACTGAAGTATTTTACTTTCACCTACAGTATTAGCTCTTGAACAAGTATTTTTACTAAAATAAGAAAAGATTCTTCTCAGTTTATCAATATTTTATTACTGTTGAAATAGGTATTAGATTTTTTAAGTGTCCTTTTGACATTTATACTGAACTTGAGTGTGTGATTCTCACTAATCAAACCTATTAATCATCTGTCTGAAATTAAATGCTCATTTGTATATCTGAAATAAGTTACTGATTAAAATTTGTTATATTTTAATGTGCTGCTACAGAATTTCTGCTGTTATAATTTTTCTATTATTTTATTTTGAAATTTTTCTATGAAGGGAAATTCCTGCATGTGATCGGTCTATAGAGGGTTGTTTTTTTTTTTTTTCAGACCTTTATGCAATGCAGGTGGATGAATTCAACAGCAACTTTAAAAGCTAATAGTTGAGGAGAATTTCATGTGCCTGAAAAGAGAAATTAATTAAATTAATTTAATGTGCCTGCTCAGAGAAAATCAACTAAAAATACAGGAAATCCGAAGAAAGGGAGGAACATACATGCCAAAATCAAACTGAAACATGAACCTTGTACATAGGTGCAAGACTGTATAATCAGCCCACGGGGCTTTCAGTAGAGCTGCCACTGGCACATGGACCAGGAGCCACCACCTGAGAAGTCCTAAAAACTCCGCAGACTGCAAGTGTGGCAAACTCAACCCATAGGAGAAGGGTCTGGGATGCAAGGCCCCTCAGTGCTTCTGCCTGAAAGAGGACTCTATGAAAACAATACAAAGAGTTAATGAACTGAAGAGCTGCTTCTTTGAAAGATTAAGTAAATTTGATGAACCCTTAGCCAACTTTATCAAAAAAGGAATGAAAAGATTCAGATCCATACTATTAAGCATGGAAAAGATGGAGCTGGGGATTTAGCTCAGTGGTTCCGACATCTGCCTTGCAAGTGCAAAGGCCCAGGTTGGATTCCCAGTAACACACACCACAGTGCTGGGCATGATGGCTCATGCCTGTAATTCCAGCAGGGAGGCAGAGGCAGGAGGATTGCTGTGAGTTCAAAGCTTGAACTACAAGTCAGACCTTATCTAAAAAAAAAAAATAAGAAGAAGAATGGAAAAGATGAAAGCACAAGAGATCCTTCAGAAATCCAAAAGATCATCAATAGCTACATTGAGAATTTTTATTCTAATAAGATGGAAAACACAGAAGAGAGGCACATATTCCTAGATACATATAAATTATGAAAGCTGAATCAAGAATATACAAAAAATTTAAATAAAACAGTATTAGTCAATAAAAATGAAGATGTAATCAAAAACCTGCCAACAAATAAAAACTCAAGCCCTGATGGATTCACTTCTGAATTCTGCAAAAAATTCAGAGCAAACCTCATGTCCTGGCTTCTTAAATGCTTTAATGAAATTTAAAAGGAAGCAGTACTCTTCCAGTCATTCCAGAAGAAAGTATTATTCTAATACCAAAACCAGAGAAGAATTCAATCAAAAAAGAGTTACAGGCCATTTTCCCTATGAACATGAATGAAAGAATACTCATTAAACCATGAGAAGTAGGATGCAGTGAATCATCAAGAAGATTATACACCATGACCAAGTAGGATTCATCTCAGGGAGGCAGGGATCGATGATGTCATGCATCATATTAACAGAGCCCAGGACAAAAATCACATGATCACCTCAGTAGACCCAGAAAAAGCAATTGACAAAGTCCAACATCCACTCGTGATTAAAAACCCCTACAGAGAATTGGAATAAATGATCTGCATCTGAATCAGATAAAAGCTACTTAACACAAATGAACAGCCCACATGATACTAAACAGAAAAACTGAAAGCTTCCATTCTTTGAAGTGAAATAAATTGGATATTCATGTGTAAATAACACATTGTTTTTCTGGTGTGAGAAACTGAAAATTTAAATCAGGACTAGAATGTAGAATAGACCTTGTAAAATGGGAAGAAATGTTCAAATGGGAAGGGCCACTAGGGAGGGGAGGAGAGGAGGGAGGAAGTGAATACAATGAAAAGGATCATTATGCATATATAGATTATATCAATACATTTAATTGATCTGAAAGATAATAAACAAATACTTATAGTTTCACTGGCCTAATTCTCTATGTATTTAAATTCATCGTGCCATATACATCAGAAACTTTATCAAAACAGTAAAATGTATGAAAATATTTGGAATAATGAAAAATCTCTATAATTTATATTGCAGATGGATAGATGAGAATTGGAAGTGGAATTATCCTAATCTTTCATAACAGTTTCTAAAAATCCTCATTATTTAGCAGGGTGCCTGAATTTCTCACCCAATACAAACACCCATTTGAATGCCAAAGAAATCTCCACACTGGAAAGTCAAGAACTGATGTTATTTAAAAATACGTGAACTCTTATTTTGTATAGCACAGAGCTTTGTCCTAAAAGAGCAACAGTCACAAAT
>PVIR01030876.1:0-19902 GCA_004026965.1 Petromus typicus | reverse complement strand
CATTGTCCCCTTTCACCTTATTTTACATTGAGCATTTTCTATTTCACAATATATAATATACAATGCTAGGACTCATTTACATCTTCATTTTCTCATACCAGAGAAAAGATGCGATATGTATCTATCTGTGACCTATTTATTTCACTTATGAGGATATCCTCAAGGTATGTCCATTTAAGTAGAAATGATTCAAACTTATTATTTTTTATGGCAGAGTAGTACTCCATTCTGTAGAAGAACCACTGCTTTTTTATCCAGTCTCCAGTTGATGGACACTTGGGTTGTTTCCAAGATGTAGCAATCACAAACTGGGCTGCTATAAACATGGGTGCACATATGTCACTGTGATAAGAGTCTTTTAATTCTTTTGTGTATATACCTAGCAGGGCATTCTCTTCCTTTTTTTGAAGGGCTCTTTAATTCTTAAGTAATTATAACTACTAATAAACTTGCCACTATTGCTGTTAACTAATACTCTTGATCTTGTTACGACTGTCAACAGCTCATCTCTGCTGGCTTGGTCCTCTTCATGTGACACAGGATAAAAGCCCTAGTCTCTCTCTCTCTTTTTTTTTTTAAGGGTGTGTTTTTGTTTTGTTTTGTTTTGTTTGAGACAGGGTCTCACCTTGTAGATCAGGCTGGCCCTCAGCTCAGCCTCAAATTCACATCACAGCAATCCTCCTGCCTCTTCCTCCTGAGTGCTGGAATTACAGGCGTGAGCCACCACACTCAGCACTGTGGTATGTGGCACTGATTGCTGCTGCGGTGAGTCTCCACACCCACTATTGAATGTGGTTACTGAGGATCGAGGACTGAGAATCGAACCCAGGTCCTTGCACTTGCAAGACAGGTGCCAGAACCACTGAGCTAAATCCCTGGCCACCAACCCCTAGTCTCTTTTTTTTTTTTAAGTTTTTGGAGACAGGGTCTCGCTTTGTGGTTCAGGCTGGCCCTGAGCTCAGCCTCAAACTCACATCACAATCCTCCCTCCTCTGCCTCCCGAGTGCTGGGATTACAGGCGTGAGCCACCACGCCCGGCACTGTGGCATGTGGTACTGGTTGCTGCTGGATGTGGGTCTCCACATCCAGTATTGTTATGTGGTTACCGGGGAATCGAACCCAGGTCCTTGCGCTTGCGAGACAGGCACCGGAACCACTGAGCTAACTCCCCAGCCCCCCAGTCTCTTAACTACAGCTTTCCCATGCCCTCAGCACACTGCTGCCCAATAAGTCTTCAGGGGCAGAGCTTGCAAAATAGCTTGCTTGGAAAACGAAATACTGAAGTTATTCCTGCCTAACATGTAAAATCTCCACTAGTCTAACTTTCAAAGACCATGACCTTGCCCCATATCATATCCCAGCTCCACTTCCTGAGACTCATTGACTTGTGCCCTTCCGTAGTGGCCTACAGGCCAGCTGCCTCACCACCCCACACTGGCCAGGCAGTAGCAGTGGTCACTACAGGGATAGGGTGCCGTGTGAACCTGGAAGACACCCCCACTCTATCTACCACCAGCTCTTGGGTCCTGCCCCAAGGTGCTGCAGCTCATTTGGAGGGCTCTCTTCTCAGGTCATAACTGTAATGTTACACACTGCAACTGAACAGGTCAGCACAGATCAACACTATCCTGCACTGTATATGTGTTCACTTGTGTTATTTGCTAGTTCAGTAAGAAGGTATGTCTCACAATCAGATTATAGTTCCTTAGGGATAACAACAGTCTCAGACACTCAGTTCAGTACATTAACAAATGTCTTTCAGAAGCTGCCCCTACAAGAAGTCCTCCTACAGGAAAAGAAAGGAAAGTCAAGTGCATAACACGTTTCCTGAAAGGGAAGTGACCCTGCAGCACAGGAAAGTCTCTTGTAGTGACTACTACCTGGACTGCATTCTTAGGGAAGAGCACCACAGAGACTGCATCTCACTTCACCTTCCCACACTCTGTCATCATCAAAGCACAGGATCACCAGAGTACAGCCAGGAGAAACAGGGCTGTACCACAGCCCAAGACTTTGATGTATTTATTCTAGATGTAGAATTACAGTAGAGCCTTTCTGTTTCCAAGTGGCCTTCTATAAAATATCCCCTGACGGTATAACATTCTAAACAGTTTTGATTTGTGGCCCAAGAGCCCCAAAAGCCTGGGGAAAAGCACATTCCACACATGGACTCAAACTTACCCCCTTTTTCCCCATTTCAGTTGCCAACATCCATACTCGCTGCTGATTGCCAGCTCCTGCTCCTTGCAGCAGCCCAGCATGCTCTCTGCTGGTGCCAAAATACCCTTCCACCAAACCCCACTAACTTCTGGAACTGTCCTAGAGGGGTAAGGCAAGTCCCGTATTTTGCTTCCTCTGTGCATGTACTTATTACTCCTTTAAAAACACATATAATACAGCACATTTTTAAAGGGGTCCTGGGGAGGGAGGTAATATTCCTATTTTATACCCTATGGGATATAAAATACTGATAGCTTTTAAAAACGGGATTCTCCTTACCCCTACAGGCCCTCTCCCGGCTTCAGAAAGGTGTTGTGGTGGCTGTGATGCCACCGGCAGAGAGCATGCTGGGGGGTCACACAAAGCAGGAGTTGGAGATCTGCAACAGGCCTGGGAGTTGTGGACCTAAAAAAGAAAACAGTTTTAAGTTAACATGCTCAATGCCCCCTCATACCCTGGTTATTAGGGGCACTCAGCACACAAGTAGCCATCTGTAAAACTCTTCAGCAGATGGTCTCTGAAATCTCAGAGAAGTTGTTCTGCCACTAGACTTGAGCTTTCACTTCAATCAAAGCTGTTTCCTAATTTCAGTGAACAAATGTATGGCCTTTCTGCTCCACATCTTATGTGGGTCCTGTCATAAAGTGTATGGTGTGTGCCCCTCAGAATAACCACTGTAAGATGTAACACAGTGCCAAAGCACAGCAACAATGACATGTTTCGCTCATAATAAAAACAAAAAGATCAAATGTCAGGTAAACAAAACTGTAACATAAACCACAGGCGGACAAAGTAGGCTTTCAGAAGAATTTCTAATGTGAGATGCTAGAAGCACAAGACACACTTAATAAGGAAATAGTCAAAGCATTAGAGCAGCCAAACAAATACCCTACTACTTTCTCAAACTGGTAGTTTAATTTTGCAAAGCTACTGAGGATTTAGCTCAGTGGTTCCAGCACCTGCCTCCAAAGCACAAGATCCCGAGTTTGCTCCTCAGTACCAAATAATAATAATAATAATTATTATTATTATTATTATTATTATCAACATGTAATCAATAATAATAATTATTATTATTTTGGAAAACTGAAGGAAAGGTATATAGACAAAGGCTTAAAAGTAAATTTTTATAAAGAGAGAGTGTGTGCATTCAAATAATTTTTAACATTCTTAAAATGCCACAAGGTAAGGATAATGGACAGGTGAAGAGTATAAAGTTTGAGGAAGTTTAGTAAGTACCATCTCTTTTTTTTTTTTCCCTCAAATATTGAAAACAAGGGAAAAAAGAATGGATAGCAACTTCTGAAAGCCAGTGCAGTCCTTGTATCAGTAAAGAGACCTCAGACAACAGTTTGAATATGTAGCCTTTCAAATATTCTAGAAAAGCACACAACTTTTTAAATTTAATAAATCCAATTTTATGTGATATTACATGAACTTTGAAAATCTACAAAATCCAAGTATTAATGTATTAGAACTTCTGTTCTTAAATTTTAAAATTATAAGTAAACAAACATTTATTAAAACATTATTTAGGTATCTGATTTATTTTCGAAAAATAATCACTCTCTTAACTTCTAGAAACCAAAATTTTAATAAAATCCATTGACTACTTATGTTTCTATGTCTCTTTTAATACCCTTCCCAAAGACAAACACCAACAAAGAAGCTAATATTGGGAATGCCTTTCTCATGATTACTTTCTCTACCTTCCTTTCTTCCAAGATTACTACCTAGAATACATCTTTGGCTTCTCATAGTAAACTTTCTACCTAGCCAGTCCCTAATTCTACAGCTTCAATGACAATATAGACTATATCTTAGGTGCCAGTCACAACCTAATGCACCATTTCTTGCCTTATTGTCCCCTATAAATATGTACATTTACCATAAGTCAACTTTAAAACTTGAGAAAAGTAAATCACAGAATACAGCCACACTGATGTACTCATTTCGACAGAACTAAGTTAACAGAAAATATCAACTCTGTTTTAAAGACACATTCAGCTAGCTATTCATCCCACTAGTTGTTTAAATAATGCTTGAGTTTATACTCTATGCTGTACTAAAAACATCTACTAATAAACTTTAAAGTTTTTGCTTCACTACCTAACACCATACCCAAATCACAAAACTGTTACTAGGTGGTAATGAGCTTTACACAGGACTAAGAAAAGGAGGAATACAGAAAGAAACTCAATTTTGTGGGCCTAACTTGAGGAACCACCAGAAACAGAAGCAAAACAGTCACTGTTTCACCCAGAAGCAGTTTGTAGCTCCCCAAAGCATTTTTCATAACAGGGAGCCTTCTGAGATTTTTACATATGGACTAAGGCCTCATCTATCTTTACTAAAAACTGGTATATAGAAAATTCAAGCAAAATATAATCACACCTTAGAAGTGCTTTGCCTTTGCTTACATTCATTTAAATTCCTGAGGAAAGTAACAGACTTTATTTTATAAAAGTGAGTATTTTTTTAAGAAAGACTTATTGTTTAAATACATAAGACACTACATACTTCAGAACAACCAAAGGTAAAGTAGCAGATTTCTTCGATTTGTCTAACACACAAGATTAATTTGTAGTTAATTCATTTCATACAAGTACAACTAAGATTTTTTTTTTAACTTATCCAGTCAAATTTCCCCACTGTAATCACAGTTCAGTCAATACTCAATCTTTACTCTGGACATTATGATCAAGCAATGTGCTAATACACAGTACTCTTCAATGCACAGAACAAAAACAGCATCTGTCCTTACAAAACACAAAGCTAAGAGTGCCAACTACACCTTGATGCAGGTTATTACTCTGTGGGGCAGGACGGGGCAAGACAAGGCAACTTACTTAAGTCTGCTTCTTAATCTAAAAACAACTTCCCATCAAGGAAAGTCTTTATATTTTAACTTTATAGGTACATCAGACAAAATTTAAAGGGTTGTCTTGCCCATGAACACAAAAGATAGCAATTGATGGCACAGGGACAAAAAGCCAGTCAACATGTAATCAAAATCCACTCTCAAAGCCTCTTCGTCTGGCACCCTTCAGCTCAGTGCCAGAGCTACCTGATTTATAATCTAAATTAGTCATGTTTAAATGAACTGGATTTCTTCCTTCCAGCCTTCCACTGAAGAAGGCTATAATACAAGATTCGCCTACAATTAAAATCAATGTTCATTTCCAGAATATTCACAGTGCATATGCTCTGTTACGTTAGTGACAACAGCCAAACTGGATAGAATCAACTATGGTGGATAATATATAAATCAGTTAATTCACTGTGTACACACAATGTGCCCAAAAGTATAAGTTAATAAAGTCTCTACTTAATGTCTCCTATTTCTAACAGGAGAGGGAGAAGAAGGGAAAGAGAAGGAGGAAGAGGGAAGAAGGGAGAGATCAGAAGGGAAGGAGGGAAAAACGGAGGGAGGGAGGAAGGAAGGGAGGGAGGGAGGGAGAACATTAAGTTATTATTAATAAAAAAAATTTTTGAGCCAGGGTCTCACTGAGTAGCCCAGGCTGAGCTCGAACATGTGATTCTCTTGCCTCATTAATCTCCCATAATGCTGGGATTATATACATGCACCACCACACCTGACTTAAATTTTCTTTGTAAATAAGAAAAACCAACTTCTTACTTCTTCTAGTCCACCTCTGAGAAAGTAAATTTAGTGAAGAAAGAGCAATTTCCATTTAGTGGAACTTAAGCTGAAGATCATTTCTCTGAAGCCTTTTACTGTTGTGTTGTCAACAAAACTTGTAAAAACTGACAGATGACAGCGAGAGCCAAGAGACCACAGAGCAATCTGAAGTGCTCCCACATGGCAATGAAATAGGCAGGATGTGGCACTACAATGCAAATAAACCTGGCCCGACGTTGACAACAGACATGGAGATGTCTCTTCACCAAAGAAACCAGTGTAAGTATCCCGAACTACCTACTTCACATTCACAAGAAGCACTGAGAAGCCATGCTTGCTTGAACACAGAGCATACTATACAGCACGTTCTTCCCCAAAGAGTCCCAAAAATGCCCTATGTCAGCCAACAGTCCACAGATAGCACCAGTCAAGCCCTGATGAAAGTGTGGGTCCCCACTGAGGGTCTCCAGACCAGGCTTTATTTTAAAGACTATTTTCCCATTTTTAATAAAATAGATCAATGGTATTTGCCTAAAATTATATTTGAAATAATTACACATTCTCCCTGGAAACTATTTACTATAAGTAACAGCTAGAAAACCTATACTTATTTAACTCCAGGAGGCAAAAAAATCATACATCCTCCTGCTGTATGAATGAGGGCAACTCAAGCATCTACACAGAATTCCCATGAAAGAAAATGAAAAATAAAATCCCATGGAATAGTAAAGGAATGGCTTCAATTACTGATCTATGAATAAAGAATTAGGTAGGTATTATTCTATAAGGAATTCCTTGGTGTTATACTAAAACAAAATTACTATCTCAGTGATTTTCTCTGTGAACATTCTCAGACTCCATGATTATATCTAGATAATGCATTATCTCTAGAATGTTTAACACTTGGGTTTCCATAAATAGGAATTTTACTGGTGTTAGTAAAAGCAAGAGACAAAATTTCCTTTAAGAAAATGAGTGGCTATCTTTCATCAATCCTACTGAGAATATTCTGTAGAAAGGACTGACATCTAAGAATGCCACAAACTGTTCAATTAGAGTCTAAGATCACTAAAAGAAAGGACAGTATTTCACACTTTTTGGTCCCATTTATAGTGTCAAGTTCAACAAAGAACACAAAAGCAAGGTTTTCAACAGACGCTAGATGGAAGCATTGATCATGGCCCAAAACACTCCTAACTGGATTCTGGAACTTAATACTCCCTGTTTATTCTGGGAGAGGGTGGTTTACAGAAGATAAAACTTATGACCTTGCCCTTATGAGGCAGGCACTGGAACCACTGAGTTAAACCCCCAGTGGGAACTACAGGATAAGCAATGAACCCAGCAGAGAGAAGAAGTGGCTGTGCAGCTCACTTCCCTTGCAGCCCTTGCTCTCAGAGACCTAACATATGAGCTTACACATGCAAGTCCCAACCTTGCTACTTTCACTAGGGCAATTCTGGGTTCATCCTGTCAGCTTTGTTCCTCTGTAAACGGCATCAGTTTCTCAAATCTAAATTCTTCAGAGAGGGGGATAAACTGGGGAGTGAACCCAGGGCCTTTGCACTTAGCTCTAGTCCCTAAACCATTATCTTCAGACAGTCTCATTAAGTCACTAGGTTGCCCGTACTAGGTTTAAACTCAAAACTCTCCTGTCTTAGCCTCCCAGAGGGATGGGATTACAAGCCTGTGCTACTATGCCCACTCCAAAGCTAAATTTTTAAAAGAAAACTGGCTTCAATTAATCTTTTCAAGTCAGAAAAAAAAAATCAGAGATTGCAATTCCATATTACTACTGTTGTTTTAAAGAACTAAATATTTTGCCAGCTATTTCCTCATTAGGAGATAGGTACACAAATCTATGGTACCTACAGGCTTTACTTAACTGATACTTTCTTACTGCCTCTCATTAAACGCGTACTGTCCACCTCACTTCTGCAGCTAGTTTAAGGCCTGCTTTTTTTTTTTAGGTTTTTGGAGACAGGGTCTCGCTTTGTGGTTCAGGCTGGCCCTGAGCTCAGCCTCAAACTCACATCACAATCCTCCTGCCTCTGCCTCCCGAGTGCTGGGATTACAGGCGTGAGCCACCACGCCCAGCACTGTGGTATGTGGTAATGGTTGCTGCTGGGTGTGGATCTCCACACCCAGTATTGTTATGTGGTTACCGGGGAATCGAACCGGGTCCTTGCGCTTGCGAGACAGGCGCCGGAACCACTGAGCTAACTCCCCGGCCCCCAAGGCCTGCTTTTGACTACTTCCTCCACAGAAAACCTCAGTCAGTATACTCAGATAAAACCAGACCTCTCAGTTGGGAAGTAAGCCCAACCAGATGAATGCTTCCTTAGCGAATGAAAGCTTCCTAATAGAACATATAATTCACTTGCCTTGAAAATGTTATCTTTAAAAACGTCTGCCTGGTTAGGAACTTAATTACTTTGCACTAGCATAGTCTCCACCTACCCTTGTGGAAGTGTGTGCTATAAATAAATCTAGCAGTATGGGATAGTAGTGACCTTATGAGTTCTGATGGTCCAGTGTTAATAGAACAGACTCTTGCATCCCCTTTCTGTGGCAAAGATGACCACAAGACCTATCATTCAAATTGGAAAATTTCTGGAAGTGAAAAGAGAGACTGTTTAAATAGTCTTGGCTGGATCAAAGACATAAACCAGGACACAGAGGTGTCTGTTTCATGCTGTGGACTCAGACTTAAGGGAATGTAGTGGCAGGGCTTGCATGACAGCCCAGGCCCCCACATAAAAGGCAGGCTCTGCCCTTACATGGAGCCAGTTCATGAAATGTTGCCTAGGGCCTTTGAGTTCAATCAGTTGGCATTATGCTATCGTGGCATTCATGACTGGGGGGAAGATGTGTCCCCCACCACCACCACTTCTCACTCATTAGCTTCTGCTGTCTTTAACGCTGTCATATTACCTTACAACAATCTCATGTCAACATAAAGCGCATCACCTAGTTCTTTTTACAGTCCCCAAATATGCCTTCTTCTCTATATCCACCATGGAAAAATGGTTAGCTTTGATTTCTGGTGTAAACAAAGAAATATCTCTCAGTTACAATCCCACAGCAACATTTTTTGTTTTGTAACAGCTAAAAAGATAAAATATGTAATTATTCAGCATTTCAAAGCTACTGGGTTTTTTTTTTCCCCATTTTTCATTGCTACACTTTTCACATTACTTGCTGCAGGCCAAACCAACTCCAATTTCTTCTTTTTAAAATCTTTTGCAGAAACAAAGCACATTTCCTTCTGCTCATCTTTTCCTTCATCGTTCGGGTAAACTAGACATGAAAAAATCTTGATTATTCTCATGTATTTGTTATTTTTCCATAAGTAGTAAAGAAAACCAAAGAGAAAGAAAAACTATGTCTTCCAGAAGCAAATACTTCATCATTCCCATTTTCTTACATAACAACTACAAGTGTTTATTGAGTACAGAGCCTCAATCAAAAATATAAGTAGCAGTGTGTGATTTTGAAGAAGGTATCTACTATACTCTACTCCCCATTTTTTTTTGCAGACAGCTTTAATGTGCCATACTAGACCAATACTAACAACAGAAGCTTCGGCTTTTATTGCTGCTAATACCCTGAGCAATTACTATAACTCAGCAGGAACCTCTGCCCAGAACAGCAATGATCACAGTATGATCAACACTGCATATTAAAAAATCCAAAAAAACAACAAGCCTATGCAAGGGGCTCAGAATCTAATATGTAAAAGAAAACTCCTTGTAATTTTATTTCACAGCTATATACTTTGCACGGTGCATTGGCACTGGGTTTAGTAAAAATCATACAGATAAGGAGGGAAAGAGTAGCAACAGCAGCCACAACCAAAACAAAACTCTTCAGGAAACAAGGCCACCTCCCAAATTCTCAGGTGTCAGTGCAGTATCTGTAAAAGAATCTTTGTAAGGAAAGATATAATGAAGAACAAAGACCTCCAAACATATTAAAATTCATGGAATGAAAACTGAACATAAAATGCATTTACTAGCAAACACCCAGGAATATCAGGATCAGCCTACCAAGAATAAATAAATCTCAGAACTAAGCGGCACGTTGAATCACTTTTCCAATAGTAAGCATGTGTTACTTATGCAATTAACTTCATAAGAAGGAAATATAACAATTTGTTAACTAGCTGAGTTATAATATATGAACTGAATGCTTAGGGCTGCTCAAAAATGATAAAAAGAGACAAAGCAGGGGAACTGTAAAAGATCTTTTCAGGCTACACTTCTTTACACTGAAATACCACATACAGTACTAAAACACTGAATATTGTTGATTTACAAAGAGTTTTGAAAACGGGACAGTTATAGATACTGATACACAATCTCTACAAATAACTAGAATTTATCTTTACCTACGAGTATAGACAATGATTCAAAACTTCAAGGATCCTATTTTAAGATCAAAATGTTTCAAAAGATTCCCAAATCATACTACTTTGATACTATTTCACACACTGGTTGTTTGAAGAAAATATACAATAAAATGATTCTTAATTATGTATCATTCTTGAAAGTGAATTTTGAAAAAAATATAACATATTAGTATGTGAAAAATAGTTTCATAAATACCTATAAGTACACTTATGTACTTAAGACTGAAACCTTTATTTGCAGACCTATGTAAAATTTTTATAGACGTTTAGGAACCCAAAGCCCAAAGTGTAGAAATCACTGGTCTAAGGACCAAGAGATTTCACAATACGCAATATCCACAGGTCTCCACAGTGTAGTGGTTCTCATGTTTACTTCACAAAATGGGCAATATCCACACAGCTATATTTACAAAAGTTTTAAATCAGAAAGTTCAATACCTACGCAATGTCTCCTCCCAAATTCTATATCTGGGAGCCCCAAAAACAGTTCAAGGTATACTCCACACCCAACAAAATTACCAAAGAACATTACAATAGATCACAGGAAACTAGTGTCTTGTGAGTTCGTATTATTTTCCTTACTTGTTAATTCCTAACTTGACATGAGGCTCTTAACAATGATTGAGAAGAAATCAAACTGCTTCAAAAACTCAAGAGAATTTCAAATAGTCAAAACAGTTACTAAAGCAATAAATACTTCAGAAACATCACTCACAATTTAAAAGCATTATAACACTGAGTGTTACAAAAGTGCAAAGATGAAACCAGCAACAGCCTTCTCTCAGTGTACTGCCATGAGGCAATGAGCACTGAAAGTAGACTGGTTATCACATCAACAGTGATGGAGAGAAGCAATCAGAACAGACAGCCAACAGAACTAGAAATAAAAGATATAGAGCAAAAGAACAGCACATTAAAAAATGCTTACCAGTTTGAAGTCTTGAATGCTACAGATGAAATACGGTGTGTTTGGCCTCCGACTCTCAATATACACACAGTCTTTAAAAAAAGAAAAGAAATTTTAAAACAATGGCATTTAACTTTACGGATACAAAGACAAAATCCTCAAAGCCACTGCATAAGTAAATAAATGACATAGTATGATAAAGCATCAGTAAGGCTACCTCCTGGAGGGGCAATCCCACAGGACTATCCACATCCAGATGAAGAAATTTAGACAAAACAATTACTTGCTCAAAAATCACACACTAGACAAAATAAATAATGATTTATTCAGGCAGATGCTCTACTGTCTTCACAAAGAGATATGCCTTCGCCAAGTGTGACTTTATTTTTAATTAATATTTTTTGAAGAAATAGACTATGTAAAGATGATTAGTTTGTTATTTTCACCTAAACCAAAAAACAAAACACATTTTATGTTTTAATTATAAAGAAAACCAAGGTAGCCAATCACAGAATGAAATAAATCACTTCTCGGAAGAACACTTTCTTAAATTACACTTGATATAGCAGTAGCTGGGCAATTATTAATAATGTTCTCAACAGCTGAAATCTAAAGGTTTTTAAATGTCATGCTAAGATATGAAAAAAAGGCAGGGAGACAGGCTGAGGATATATAGATCAGTGGTAGAATAGTTGCTTGACATGTGGGAGGCCCTGGATTTCATCCATAGTACTACACTGCTCACTCCCCCTAAGCAATGATTTTTTTTAAACATTACTGTTCGATAGAACAGTAAGAGTCCACATTACAACTGATGATCATTATAAAACTTGGGACACGAATGTCTATATATTATTTACTGACAAGTGAAGGTATCCACAATCAATCAAACTTTTTAAGGAAAATGATAACACAATGAAAATGGTTTCCATCTTATCCTTTCTCCTGAATCTTTAGAATGAATGTGTCGGAGATTAACTCAAGCTCTTGACAATACATGCAAATTCTTCCACTGTCTCATCTGTCATAAGTGTATGTGTTAAGAGCCAAGAAAGAGAAAGAAGCAAGGATTTGGAGTCATTTCTCCAAGGGACAAACCAGTCCCACCACAAGCACTAGCAGACCCATTAAGATTGTGATCTAGAAGTCTCCAACTAGTATCCTACTTAGATGTGGATTTAACAAAGGTTCAATCCCTGGACCTGTGCACAAAAGCAATAAGAAATGAGTTTTTAAAATTATTCCAGGGCCCTAGATGTTGAATAATTCTGCTTCAACATCCAGGTAATATTCATTTAACAACTAGTCATTTTAAACAAAAGCTAGAGATTTTCCCTCCAAGACCAAAAAAAAAAATTTTTTTTTTTTTTTTTTTTTTGGAGACAGGGTCTCACTTTGTAATTCAGGCTGGCCCTGAGCTCAGCCTCAAACTCATATCACACCAATCCTCCTGTCTCTGCCTCCTGAGTGCTGGGATTATAGGCATGAACTACCACGCCTGTCACTGTGGAATGTGGTACTGATTGATGCTAAGGGTGAGTCTCCATGCCCAGTATAGTATGTGGTTACTGGGGGATCGAACCTGGGTCCTTGCGCTTGCAAGACAGGCGCCGGAACCACTGAGCTACATCCCTGGCCTATATTTATTTTTATATCCCACATCCAGTATTTAAGTAAAAACAATAAATCAAATACCCTAGATTAAAACTACAGCTCCACTTTAGAAATGACCCAAAGTCTTTTTTTTTTTGGTGGTGGTACCAAGGACCAAACTAGGGACCTTATGCTTGTAAGGCAGGAGCCAGAACCACTTAACTATATCCCTATCCACTAGAAATGACTCAAAGTCTTAATTTCTATGTTCTAGTCCCTTGTCCCTTCTTGTATTTCAAATTTCTAGCCATCATTTATATATTAATCTCTCTCAACCTGAACACAAACCACATTCTGCATGTACTTATTTATCTCCTCCTATAGAAAAATCATTTTTGGGCCGGGGAGTTAGCTCAGTGGTTCCGGCGCCTGTCTTGCAAGCGCAAGGGCCTGGGTTCGATTCCCCGGTAACCACATAACAATACTGGGTGTGGAGACCCACACCCAGAAGCAACCAGTACCACATACCACAGTGCTGGGCGTGGTGGCTCACGCCTGTAATCCCAGCACTCGGGAGGCAGAGGCAGGAGGATTGCTGTGATGTGAGTTGGAGGCTGAGCTCAGGGCCAGCCTGAACCACAAAACGAGACCCTGTCTCAAAAAACCTAAAAAAAAAAAGAAAAATCATTTTTGTTTTGTTTCATGACACAGGGCCATTATAGCCTATTATTTACTGACATTTAAAACAAATGATTTCCTAGTGAATTATTTCTGCTCTTAAAAGATTCAGGTGATTGGGCTGGGGATTTAGTTCAGTGGTTCCAGCACCTGCCTTGCAAGCACAAGGACCCGGGTTTGATCGCCAGTAACCACATACCATACTGGGCGTGGAGACTCATGCCCAGCAGCAGTCAGTACCACATACCACTGCGCCGGGTGGTGGCTCACACCTGTAATTCCGGCACTCAGGAGGCAGAGGCAGGAGGATTGCTGGGATGTGATTTTGAGGCTGAGCTCAGGGCCAGCCTGAATTACAAAGCAAGACCCTGTCTCAAAAAAAAAAAAAAAAAAAAAAAAAAAAAAACCAAAATTACTCAAGTGATTAAAAAATAAAAAAAGGACAGATATTTAGCTCAGTGGTTCCAGCACCTGCCTTATACACCCAAAGTCCCAAGTTCAATCCCTGATAACCACATACAACAATGTTGGACATGGTGACTCATGCCCACCAACAATCAGTACCACATAGCACAGTGTCAGGTGTGGTGGTTCAAACCTGTAACACCAGCATATGGGAGGCAGAGACAGGAGGACTGCTGTGAGTTTCAGGCTGGTTTGGGCTACATAGTGAGCTCAGAGCCAGCCTGAACTACAAAGCAAGACCCTGTCTCCAAAAAAAAGGCCAGGGTATAGCTGTTAAGAAAGGGGAAAGACAGGAAAAGGCTGGCATGTCACAGCAGCCTCTAGGCTCTATTTGCCTCAGGTTTTCAGGGCTGCTGGGCTGAAGGATGCTGCCATGAGGGAGAAAACGGTGTGAGAGAGCAGAGTCTCAAATCTGATATGTGGAATTACTGTACCTACTTATTAATGACCAGTCCTAGAAAAACAGCTAACTTTTTGTTTTAAAGGTCACCAGGGCTAGCCAAACTATCAAAAAGCAATGGCTTCATCTATGAGATCCCAATACACTGGAAGAGTAATCTGTAAAATAAGTGGTGTGCCAAACAACCTCCATCAGTATTTTGAAACATATGAAAAAGTCAAATAACTGTACTACAAAATTAAGTGACAAAATTTACAGTTTATTTGACATAATAGTAGCAAACCACAGATAAGATCAGGGATAATACAAACTAAAATTGTTCAAGTCAAACTTATCATGAGGGGAGGGAATACACTGTTTTGACTTGATTTGAGTTGATCTGTCTAACTCACTTTTGAAAGAAAAGCTTTAAAAATTATGCAAGTCAGTTTTCTTTCTCTCTTAATGACATTCCTGCAAAAAAATACGATGATCCAACTAAGAACATAATTTTTTAAATTAAAAGAAGTTCTGAATTCAAGTCTCATAAAACAAATCAACTATTTATTATTCACTGTTGTTCAAAACAATCCTCCTGTCTCTGCCTCCTGAACACTGGGATTACATGTTTGAGCCACCACACCTGGCACAGTGGTATGTGGTACTGATTGCTGGTGTATGAGGCCAATATTCATAAGAAGTATTTCCCCATCTCATTAATCAAACACTTATGTAAGAAAATAATTTATAAAAATGTTTATAGTTGAAATAAAAATAAAATGGTTTATTTTGAAAGGGAAGGATAAGAATGTAGGTCGAGAGCAACAGTAAAATCTTTCATGAAGCATATTCCTGAGAATCTGCTAAAGCAAACTGATTTGGCAAGATTTTTATGCAATTTATAACCACATGGACTGTACAAGGTTGATTTTGAAGCTGGTTTTAGCAAACTAGACCCATGACTGTAGACCTGACAGTCCCGCAGCCAACACAACCACTACAGATACCTTTTATTGTTCAATGTTTAAATTTTAAAAAGCCTTCTCTTTATTTTAAAGGCAGCAGTTATAAAAGATCAAAGGTGATAAAATCTATTAAATGCATTATGTACATTTTCAAAATTATCCACACTGAAACACATATTTGCCAGCTTGAACAACCAGTTGCTGGGTGGGTGGGTGTGTGTGTGTGTGTGTGTGTGTGTGTGTGTGTGTGTGTGTGCGATCTTAAAATCTGCTTGCCAACTAATTTTTCTTCACTAGCAATGTCTGGAAATGAGATCATGAGTCTATACTGAGATTTGCTCTCTACCAACTACACCTCTACATAGGCAAGGATCACATTAAGTGACCTCAAATTCTTGCAGACAAGTAGGAATAAAATCCATGATTTCAGCAACCATATTGAAAAGGGGTGCTGCTGGCTGTTTGTCACAACCTTAACACAGCTTTGTGTCCAAAAATCTATTGTGCCACCTGCAAACCACAGAGCACTCACTCAGCTGGGAAAGGAAGTCAGCTAAAACTTGAAGGCAAATTCTCAAGGCAAAGAAAGCCTTCTCTGCTTTTCCAACCCTCAGGAAATCAGCAGGTTTATGTAAATAAAGCATGAACTCACTCCTCTCAAGGGTAAAAATCACAGCGCGCCTGATGCAGCACACAATTTGTCATCACAAAACACAAAGAACCTGTCAGCTTCTTCCCTGACAGCCTCCTTGCCAAGCAGAGTGGACATGTACTTCAGCCCCTAATTTAGCACACAGCGCTGTATGCTGTAGCATTAAAGCTTCCAGTGAAATGCACAGGCAATGCTTAGCTACTGCTCTGCCTATAAAGAAATTTCCTCTCCATTAATGCATTTCCACCTATGAATCTGTGAAATACTTCATCATGTTTGCAAAACATGGCAGTGCCACACTCTAACAGAATTTCCAACAGGACCCTCTTGTAAAAAGCATGTATGAACAATGCTTTCTCACAAAAAAATTTCCCAGAGGTACAGCTAGATGGCCAGCCCATCAGTGAACATGGGAAAATGCCTCTCAAGTGTTCTGAGTTTCTTTCCATTTTTTAACATGAAATTTACCCTTGCTGCTGAGAACCATTCACAAAGGTACCAAAAAATCGATATAATACTGCAGAATAAAAAGTCCACAAGTATCTCTCCAGTTAATACAGATGTCCCTCAATTCCCAACCAGAAAAAAGGATGGGTGTGTGTGTGTGTGTGTACACACACACTAGAAACAACACTGAAATGCTATCACCCAAAGACATTGACATGCTGTATAGCCCTCTAACAAGCCTTCCATTTCTACATTCCCTATCTGCAAACAGACAAACCCAGCACCATTCCTCAACTCTAAACAACAGTACCCTATATTCCACGTAGTAAATACTCAGAATTTATATGAGACACAAAGGAATGAAACTGTGATAACAAGTTACATGGGATCCTAAGCAGAACACTGCCACACTCCATCAAAATAAACAAAAAGAACACTATTTCCTAGTAAGCATTTCTTTAAGGAATAACTAGAGGGAGGCTTATTATAAATTTCTGCTAGATTCTTTCATTGAGAGAGAATACTAACAGTTTCTAGTAATACTAGAGAGCTTGGGCTGGGGATTTAGCTCAATGGTTCCAGCACCTGCCTTGCAAGCAACAAGGGCCCAGGTTCTATCCCGGGTAACCATGTACAACAAGGCCAGGTGTGGAGACTCACGCCCACCAGCAATCAATACCACATACCACAGTCCCAGGTGGTAATCAAAGCCTGTAATACAACTGCTCAGGAGGCAGAGGCAGAAGGATTGCTCTGAGCTCAAGGCTGAGTTCAGGACCAGCCTGAACTACAAGAGAGACCCTGTCTGAAAAATAAAATAAAATAACAATAATTAAAATGATAATAGCTTAAAAGGGGAAAATGAAACAAACCCTGAGAAAACAGCACCTCAGTAACTGAATCTTTCTTAATTCTATCCCTTATCTGTAGATTGACTATAAGCTGTTAACAAAATTGGCTACATTCTCTTAAAGATTGTAAACTCAACGAAGAAGTAAATATCAAATAACATATCAATGGTCTCTTTTTAAACTTCGTAGTAATTAAATTTGTGTACTGAACTAAAACGACTTTTGATTCCTAACTAGTGCTACAGAGCAAAATGGACTTTCATGGGGACATAGATGTCATACTTCTAGGCAACAATTTACCTGTCTTTACCCTCATTCCCTACATGGGAAATTAAATTAGTGGAGAAAGGGTTAGAGATTGCCTACTTCTGGCCAACAATTTACCTGTCTTTACTCTCACTCCTAAAAAGGAAAATTAAATTAGAGGAGAAAGGATTGGAGAGAAAGGTTGAGAATGCCCATTATAATAAGCTAGAAGCAATTCTGTTCAAACTTCCACATTTCTCTTTTTATCATAGTTAGGAAATCTTTAAATTCAATGTAATATTAAAGACTGGCTCTAGATAATGATCTTGCTCATGTTAAGGAGTGACACAGATATTCTGGAATAATGCTGCACCATGAGCCCTTCCTAAATCAATCCCTTGCTACATCAGCTTGAGAAACCAGTGAGACCAGAAAAAGCTAGCAGCAGTAATCTTATTAGTTATGTGATAAGTTAAATATCAGGCATGGCTTGACATCTACATTTCCTAAGCAGAGAATATTTTGAGCACTCTCATCTCCATATCTTACTATAAAAGTATTCCTTTAAAGGCACCCTCTCCTCTGAAAATGATTCAAGCCAGTTTAACATCCAAACTCCAGTTAAGTGATGTGAATATCTTTAATTTGTATTTATGTGGAGTCTATGTGCCATAAAGAAAACCCAGGCAATCTAAGGGGGAAAGAGTATTTCAAAAATTGATGATGAGGCTGGGGAAGCATCTCAAAAGTAAAGCACCTGCCTAGCATCCATGAGGTCCTGGGTTCAATTCAAAAACACCCTGTTGGAGAATGCTGTACAGATACAATCCTACCCTAATTCAACCTCGATCAAGAAAAAAATTAAACACAGGGAAATTACTAAAGGAAATATCAATGAGCCTTAACACAAAGATTAGAAGTAGTCATCACTGAAATAAGGTACACAGCACACTATGTCCAGTATTCAATGAAAAAACTCATCATTGACAGGTAGGCTAGTGTGAAATTCTTTCCCATATGGCTGACAACAAACAAATTGCTCATCTGATCTTCTGGTGTCACATCCTGCAGGGCAAATTTCAAGCAACACTGCTTGCTCCTTTTGAGAAAATAACACACCGGGAGCTTGGGCTTTGCAATAAATGCTTCAAACCAATTTTCAGTGCTCACTGGAAATACACAGGAGAATTCACAATGCCTGGCCTATAATTCTTATTTGGCAAATGATTTTATTATAAACTGGTATCACAATGAATCCATTTTCTTTATGAGTTTCTGCTACTGTTTAATGGACTGTCAGTCTAATTTAGATTCATCTATTTAAACTCATTCAAGCCTAGTTCCTGATTGTACAGTAAATGGAACATATTTCTATTCAACAAAATTAATGACAGTTAATTGTAAGCTGCAGTTTTCAATTTTGTGCAAGCAACTGTTCTACAATTCAGGCATCAAGCTATAAAATTTCCCACACCAATTATTTTTCTGTACTTTCCAGGCATTTATATCTTAGATGTTTTAATTATAAGATTAGTGCATGTATACTCATTGTATAAGACTAGTATATATCTAGCTAACATTTCTTACAATTCAAATATCCACCCTTAACTTTCCACAGAGTAGAGCCTTAATAACTAAAGTGTGAGGAAATATAAGTTTCACTGTCAATCTAGACAGACAGAGACTCTATTAGTATGTATTTTGTTAAGTTATCTAAATGGAATATTAGGGCCAAGGAGGGAGCTCGGCACCTGCCTGGCAAGCCCAAAGTCCTAAATTCAATCCCCAGTACTAGAAGAAAAAAAAATAGAAGATCAAAGTTTACCAGTGTTATTTTTTTCTTACAACTAAATGATTTCCATATATATTTCAGTCACAGTATCAACATTAAAGGAAAATTATTAAAATTAAATAAATGTATCATATGAAACTGTAGGCATATAAAACACATGGCATGAACGGGAGGAAGAGAAAACTGAACTAATTCTCAGATGATATTCTGCTGAACAGAAACTTACTTCTGAGTTTTATTTACCAGAAAACAGAACAGTCCATGAGTGACATTTCTTAAGTGATTAAATTTTCATCTAGGCATACCCACAGCTGTGTAAGAAATGCTGAAAGGAGAAAAGGGCATGTAAAGAAACATCTTTTTTAAAAAAATTAAGGTCCAGGGGCCAGGGATTTAGCTCAGTGGTTCCGGCGCCTGTCTTGCAAGCGCAAGGACCAGGGTTCGATCCCCGGTTACCACATACAATACTGGGCGTGGAGACTCACGCCCAGCAGCAACCAGTACCACATACCACAGTGCCGGGCGTGGTGGCTCACGCCTGTAATCCCAGCACTCGGGAGGCAGAGGCAGGAGGATTGCTGTGATGTGAGTTGGAGGCTGAGCTCAGGGCCAGCCTGAACCACAAAGCGAGACCCTGTCTCAAAAAAACCTAA
>PVIR01030875.1:0-19915 GCA_004026965.1 Petromus typicus | reverse complement strand
AATCCTCCTGCCTCTGCCTCCTGAGTGCTGGGATTACAGGCGTGAGCCACCACGCCCGGCACTGTGGTATGTGGTACTGGTTGCTGCTGGGTGTGGGTCTCCACACCCAGTATTGTTATGTGGTTACCGGGGAATCGAACCCGGGTCCTTGCGCTTGCGAGACAGGCGCCGGAACCACTGAGCTAACTCCCCGGCCCTGCATTTGTAGTTTTAAAAAATGTTCTACTTGCTTTAGTTAGAGTGAGCATAATAGTGTTTGGTTATTATTCATGAGTGGTTATACTGTCAATAACAGAAAGCATAGGAAATGGAATCGATTTGTTCTAAATTGCTATGTTTGTGATTTTATCTTTTTTTGGCTGCTTTTCCTGAAGGTCAGTTAGTTGTCAGGAATGATGCTCAATTAAGAATTTTGGCTTGTAAGGCTATTTAATCTATGGACAAGTATTTGTGGCACGTGTAACTTTCACAGGTGTCATTCAAGATGTAGTGAAGAATAAGAAGTTGTAGAAAATCCACTCATACTGGGGAGGGTTCCAAGCATAAGAAGGTCACTTGGGCACATGCCAGAGGCTGACACACAGTCATAAATGTAGAGGAGGTTGAAAGAGGACTTCCATCTGAAGGGATTAAGGAGAGGCTGGTACTGGTCTTTAAATATGGGGGCCAATTATGGATAAACGGGAGATGGAGACTCAAAATGGAAATAATAGCATAAAGCCGAGAGTCAGAAATGAGAAAATGTGGCATATGTTTGTAGTATGATGAGCCCTGGAGAGCAGAGCTGAGCAGAAAGAATACTGAGAAGAAATGTGAGGTCTGGCATGTGTCTGTGGGCTGCACCTGTGCAGGCTGGCATTGGTGATATCTTCAGATGGGTCTAAAAGGTCAAGAGTCTTCAGTTTCCAGTGCTGCAGGTGAAGACATAGGAAGCTGCCATATGTTGATGATGACATTAGAGATAGAGGAAGCAGGTGGAACAGGGTGCCCTATCAGGCATACTCTTCTGCCCTTACTGTGGTCCTCATAGCGGAAAGTCCTAGTGCACAGGGGACCAGGCCAAATTGAGGGAAACATTAGAAGGTGTGTTTCTTGAAGAACATTTAGGTGATGTGAGTCATGAGATAGATTACAATATGTTGAGAGTTTTATATGAGAATTGAGCTGCAGAGATGACCCTTGAGCTTCCAAGTCGTGCCTGGAGTCGGGGAGGAGCCCGAAGGCTGAACCTTGGAAATATACCTGTGGTTAGAGATGGGAAGGGGAAGAGCAGGTTTATGGTAGAAGGAAAGAGGTGATAAGAGGCAAGTGAGCTAGAGAAGAAAAAAAGGTCATTGGCTTTGGAGGTGAGGGTAGACTGACTTGTGGCATTTAGCTGGGCATGTAGTGATGAGGTAGAAGGAGTTACCCAGACCACAGAGTTTGAGAAGTTGGGAGTAGAAAGAGGAATGCAAATCGAGTGGATTCTTTTCCAGACATTTCCTGGTTGGATGACAGAATCTGACAGCTAAAGCCTTCACTAGGGTCTGATCCTTTAGCCCCAGGGTGAGACCTGCATTACTTAAGTCTGAGAAGTTGCATTTCTGTTCATGTCCGTGAGGCTGACCCTGGTCGGAGGCCCACACTCTGAGAACAGAGTTACTCTAGTGTCTCATGTTTCTTGATTTGTACATATAGAGTATGTCCTTTAAATGCATTCTTTTTAGCCTTTCTTCCTTTTATGTATCAACTGTTGATTTTGTTGTAAAATAGTCTTATTATTCATCAGTTAATGACCATATGAGCTTTTAAAACCTGAAATTCCGTCTGCAATTAGGAATGGTGAGAATGGACAGTGTCTGAAGGGAATCTGATACGCCTTTGTACCAAAGTTGCTGACTCTCAGAAATTTCTTTTTTTTTAGGCAATGTGTAGACTGTGAGACTAAATACTTCTCAGGTGCTTATAATATTTTAGAGAAATAGTATGAGTGTAAGCCATAGTCGGCCTGTCTTTTGAAATCCCATGTTCTGTACCTGTGTTCATTTTGTGATCTAAAGACAGGACAATTTGTGAATGTGGAGAAGGAGTAGGATGAAGGCTGGGGGTGTCACCTCTGCTCAGCAGCTGGGCTGCTGCTCTGTCCCTGACCAGCCCAGGCTCTGCATTTGGGCTTCCAGTTGTCTGCCTGTTTTCCTATTAGCTTATTAGGGGACCAGGCAGGAAAATACATACCTTATTCCTTATAATTAATTTCTCTATATTAATAAGCTTTTGTCATATTTATTGCACTCATAGACAACATTTTAAAACATGAAAATGTTCTCTCTGACAATGGAATGCTTTCAACAAGATTAATTAAAACAAGTGCCTTATTGTTTGGTGTTCTTCTGAAGGAAGTTTCTAATATTAGCTTATTTTGTACTTAATTTTGAATCCGTGACTTCTAGACTGGGCATTGTTTGTGTTGGCTTCTCTTTGTGCGGAGTAAAGTCCTCTATCACTCTCACTTCCAGTTAATTTGATGTGGCTATGGTATGCTAAAAGTAAAGAAAATAAAATAATAGGAAGTTGGTCTGGTTTCCTGTAGGAAACCCATGAAGATGAAATTGGATCTTGGAATAAACCCACAGTAGTCTGGGAAATACTGACTGAAGACATTTTTCTGAATCATAAACAGAAAAATTATGACTCATGAAGTAGGTCATTGAAAGGCTGATTGGATCTTCTGTGGGAGAATGTGAGAGACGACTGAAATGTACTAGTTATTATAGCAGTTAAACCTAGTGTGATGATGTCATCCAAGTAGGAATGAATTATCCAGTGGAGTCCTGACCATTTTGGTTGGAGAAGATCTTTTAGGAACCTGCTTTCTTGAAGTTAGCAGATTTTTTCCCTCTGTATAAATAACAATGTTCCTTACCTGTTTAACATTTATCACTGCCGTGTTTTGGGTTTGCTCAGCTCCTAGCAGCTTCTTTGGTAATCTTATATTATTCTTCAAGTCATGGTGCTGGATGAGATCTTTCCACAGTGAATCTTACACTATAAACCACATTTA
The DNA here is from genome assembly GCA_004026965.1 of Petromus typicus. NCBI lineage: Eukaryota > Metazoa > Chordata > Mammalia > Rodentia > Petromuridae > Petromus > Petromus typicus. The sequence goes on along the minus strand of PVIR01030875.1, from coordinate 16,875 downwards.
GCTTACAATATCATAATTGCCTTGCTTTTTCTTCAAAGAAAACTACAAGTATGCAATGGTGAATATTAGAGCAGGGAAAATCTTTAGAAGTGATTTCTTATTATTTACATTTTACAAATGAGTCACTTGCTCAAAGTCAATTGAGCCAATCTAAGATTTGAACTAGATCTTTATAGCTTATAATTTATTTTTTAAAAAAGGAAACAAAGCTTATAGTTGTAAAGTGGGCAGGGGAAGGGGAGAAATGAAAATTAAGTCGTGCCATACTGGTATAAATTGTCAGTATTGATTGTGATCATGATGTGTATATAAAATGTACCAATAAAATCAATTAATTAAATAAAAACCAATCAGGAAAACGATTATCTCTGCTGGTGATAATTCTGATTGAAATTGTCCTCACCTCGAGTGCTGTCTTTCTCCACACATGTGAGTTTCTTCTTGAGCTTGTTTCCCTCTTCTGTTTTCGGTGGAGAGGGTGAGTCACTCTTAATTTAGTTTTGAGAAAGATCCTCAAATCCTTCTCAGTGTTAATGGCCACTATTATGTCTTCCTTTAACATTCTCTCATTCAGCATGACTGACCCTATATTTTTCACTCTTTTTCTAAACCTTCAATTTTCTTTATTACTTTTCCTTTCAGTTCTTTGTGAGTTACATGTTAGTTTTGTTCCATGATACCCAGGAAGCCAAGTGCTGGGAATGTGAGCTGCAGCCTGGCTCCATGGATGGGAGCTGAAATTCCCAGTTGTGTAGGACCCATCAGCACATTCTGAATGTAAATCCCTAAGTGAAGGAGCCCCAGCATCCTCCATGGGAAACTTGAGCTCAAGAACCTACCTGCACAGCAGAGCTGATTACAGGTCCAGACCTGGCATGGTACCAGACATTAAGTTAACGTCAAGGAGGGATGAGCTGGAAGAGCCAGTCCAGGGAATGGAGTTGGGAATAAAAACAGCCATGGGAATTAGACTGGTGGGTCCTGGGAAAGGGCCTGAGTAATTTAATTACTCCAGTTAAAGAACTGTCATCTCCAGTGGTTTTTTCCCCCAAAGGTTCTGGGTTGACATTTATAGCTTGATGGCTAACCCCATATTCATCCACAGGAGGCCTGAAACTCTTGGGGCTTATATAGGGGGTGACGCAGTGACTAAATGCAGGGGAGAATTGCATTATAGGGGGAGGGCAGGTGCCTATGGCTGAACATCTGGTTAGTGCCTGACTGACCCAATTGCAGAACACAATAAAATTGCAATAGCGTGGCTCTTTACTGTGTAATTATAGCAGGGGTAAGGGGCAGCTATTAAAAGCCTAGAGCAAACAGCAGAGAGGGACTGTTCTCCTGTGTTCTTACTCACTTGTTTGTTTATTTTGGACTCTGGGGATCCTGGCAGGAAAGTGAGGACTAGGTGTTACCATTATGAGGGACTCCCTTACACGTGGGTCAGGGCCTGGCCTCTGACAGCTCACGCAGTTGCATGGTAGAATCCTTTCGCCACCACATGTGAACATGGCCATCTCCTTCTCCATACTGAGGGCTGCCTGTCCCAGCCCTGTGTCTATAGGATGCAGTGTCAGGAGAGCGATAGATGCCTGCCAGGGAAAAAAGGCAGATGTGCTCGCGTGACTTGGCGAGGCTCTCAGATCCGACGACACCTTGAGAATTTCTGGGACATGTTCTGAAACTTCACTTCCAGGGCCAATCTCTCCATCTCCATTCTTGAAGACCAAGTCTTGGCGTTTTCCTGGGTTTCAAATCCGGGTCCCATCACACGCTGGCTCCATGACTTTGGCAAAGCACTCACCGCTAAGCCTTGCTGAGCACTTACATTAGGTTTGAGTCTTTGCAACATGATTTTGTCATTGAGCCTGCACGCTGGGTCTTGACTGCGACATTGAATGTCTACCTGTCTCATTCTCCTGTCAGTGCCCAGCCCTTTTACTTCCATATCAGCTTCTCAGTGAGGTTCTTCTGATAATTTCTCATCGTTTTCTCCCTTCTGAGAGACTAGGCCAGCATTGAATAGAGAAAGCCAGCAAGGAACACAGAAAACAAATGGAGAAGGAAGTGCAGACTGCCCCCAGCCCATGTCCACAGTTGTGCCTGGAATGAGGCAGATTATCTGAGAAGTAGGCTGCATGGTCTTGCCAGTGCTTGCCTTAGCTGACGTGTGAGATGACAGGCAAGAGCACTCTCTTCCATCCAATGCCTGTAGTTCCTGCCACTGAGCTGTTCACGTATAGAACATATTCCAGATGGGGAACCAATGCTTTGGGCCTTTAGTTTTTATTATCTGAGCTGTCGAATTTTCAGTGGCAGAGTTCTTAGCAATGAGCTAGCTCAGGCCCTGGTGCTTTCAAGTCACCTTTTGATGGCTAGCCACACTCTTGGCTCACCAAGAACTCAGGACTGATGTTACTCACTCTGCTTGTCATGCTCCTAAGCTGGGAAGGCTGAATATGAGGTGTGTGGGCTGCATTAACTGTGAGTGAAACTTTACCTCTCTTGACATTCCCACCATTTATTACAGTGAAAGGAAGCTTCAGTGCAATTGATTTGAATTTAAAATATTTTTTTCCTTGCCAGAGGGAACTGGTTGTAATTAATACCAGATGAGCAGTGTTTGTATAGCTAGGAAGATTCCCAAATACAACAATGCAAGGTACAATATGAACACATCAGTGATAGTGAAACAAAATTAATATACATATGGGGAAAATGGAAATCCACAGTACTAACTTATCAGGAATGATTACCATCTTTGGTTAGGTAGTTCAATTCAATGTAAAATTTTTTATAGGAGAACTTATATTGTGCTCATAGAAGCAAGTTTCCCCCTACGCTTTGGATACTAATATTTGCCACTGATGGGAGAATTATTGGCATAATAATTAGAACAAGGAAGCTGTTCCTGTTTGTATAATTATTTTTAAAAGAAATTTCCGAGTTACTTAGATGAATACTGCCTTAATTGATCTATTTAAGATTATAAAACGAGTATTTCTGGTTTAATACAGCAAGTAACATTTTTGTTCACTTATTAGTATATGTAAATTGTAAGTTTGTGCAAGGTTTCTGGTTTGCTAAGTGGATATATGGATTGAAATAGCCTTGCATATCATGAGATTTAAAATTATTGTTATCAGATATAATTCTTGAATGTAATAGAGCAACACAAAACCTCCAGTTTGTTAGCAAATTATGAATATTGAGATAGGTCTTACAAGGAGAGGACTTCCAAGTGAGCCCAGCTTTGGGAATCTGATCATTTATCTGTCTGATATCCTTTGGGACCCAACACCCAGGCAGAAATTTTAGCTCCCTTGCGGGGAAGGAAGGTAGGTGACAGGGACAGATACTGGATGCTTTTAACGGACAGATGGCATGGGCAGAACCAACTTCTGAACTCAAGTGAAGTTACATTTTGTATCATTCTGTTGCACAAGAGCTCATTTTTCTGATGGGTCGTACTGTCCCCTCACCTGTATGGGCACAGGCACGTGATATTTAATTCAGTGGGTGATCACTTCACTTTGTTGATGGCAAAACTGCAGTATGCAACTGTTTTTATTTTATAATTTAATGTTTATATTTACTGCATCCAAACTCTCCTAATATAAATATGGCTAGTTGGTTCCTGTGGTTCTTGGAAGAGGTTTGGCATTTTTCATTGTATATTCATGAGGGTGGGTGGAAGTCACACTGCTGGTGGGTTAGCATGTCATCTGGCTCGAATTCTTCTTGGAAGCCTGTAATAGATTTGAGCAATTGAATTCAAATCTAAAACCACTTAAAAAGTTCTTTATAGTCCATTAAGAATTTATATGGGAGAAAACACTCTATGAAAGTTCTCCTCTCCCTGTTCAAACAGATTGTTCTGTTTTATTAGATCTAGGTGGTATTGTAATTTTGATAACAGCTAATAATGTTTGGAATTTTGCTTATAATTAGTGGACCACACAAAGGTATATTTGTTGGGTTCTATACTCTATTACAATACTGGCTTGTTTACTAAATAAAAAACAAAGTATTATTTTAGCATTGCAACAATTATTTTATAATCTCAGATTAATGCAAAGAGCTAAATGCATGCTTATCTTAATATCAATTTCTAGATGTATTTATAACCATAAGTTGTGAACAAATAGTATTCTATGAGAGAAATTATTATTTTCGACTTTTGATTGTATATGGAAGCAGGTTTTAGTATTCTCAATTAGATAAGAATATGCACTTTTCACACATTAAGTTATAGATAAATAATACTGAATTTAATATTATACTTAGATTTATATTCCCTCCTCCTAAAGTTATGTGTAAATTTAAGAAACTCAGCTTATTTTCTCTTTTTAAAGACCTAATAAAGCTTGTTTTCTAACATGATCCCTAGTTTATCCTTCTAATATAGTGCAGTTTATAAAATTTGCATTGTTAACATTGGGGCTTGAAAGTTGGAATAACAAGGTTGAAAACTTTGCTAATTGAAATACACTTGATGAATCAGTCTATTAATTTCTACTATAAATCATTAATTGGATACCTTACTAGTACTAGCAAGAAAAAATAAAAAAGGAAAAAGAAAAATGTTTTAGTGTACTAGATTGCTATTTTTAAAAACTATCTAACATTAAAAGTTAGTATGATTGTTCCTTTTTTATAATAGTCATGTAATATGTGGCAACATAGTTTGAGGATCTTAACTTTGAAAATCTGCAAGGAACTTAAATTTGGCTTATTTACAAAGAACTACGTGAAGTCTTGGTTTGGCAAGTTAAAACCATTAAATTCATCGTTAAAATAATAGACTTAGAATTCTTTAGAAAATTTTGCATTTTAAAAGTTTAGCTCTATGTATGTGTGGTTGTGTTGTCGATTAAAATGAGATACAGAGAAGAACATTGTGCGGACAGCAGTCATGCAGTTGCTGTGAAGAGCAGCTGGGCAGGGAGGGCCTGCTTCGTGCTTCTTGTTTTGTTTGGTGTCATCAGGATCAACTTTTCTCCTGAGTCTCCTTTCTGCTCCTGTAATCTTATAGAAATCAGCAATATTGACCAAATAATCCTTTAACAGACATTCTCTAGGGCCTCTAACTCACATCATTAGTGCTGATTGTGAGTAACCCTTCTTTACCTTCACTATGTGGACTGATTGTTAAACGGTGTGAAGGACCAATCCTTTGTTTACAATCACCACAAAGCTTTCACCAGAGTGGCTGTTTTGTTTGTGGGCACAATTCAGAGCCAGGCTAAGGGGTGTGTTTGAGATTTGTTCATTTTCTCTATAAGAGAGGAATTTGTTTAGTAGATTGTTTAGTAGACATTACTGGTTTAGTAGACATTACAGTTTAGTTACTGGTTAGTGATTAAATAATGTGACTGAATAATATTTTTGTCTGTTATACCATATATTATGAAACTTTTTTGGTTTATTTCATAGGGTGATTATTTCATCCTATCATTGGTGAGATATTTAGATTGTAACTTTAGAAAAATTAATTTATTTTATTGGAATTACTTGCATAAGTAATTTAGAATCAGCTTTTCTTTCTGCTTTTTCCTGTTTAATCATAATGCCCTGAAAGTTACCACATTAACTAGAATTTATTAGTACCGATAATGTAACAAGCTATTGGTTATGTTAAATACTATTGTAATTAATGTGCTTCTGTAGTAAGTTTTATGAAATTGCTTCACAGAGAAGGCACTAACAATTTCTGAGAAGCTTCTGCATTTGGGTGGGGAAACAATGAATTCCTGCAGCTCCTGCTTACACTGAGAGGCAGACTTCTTTCTGAAACCCAGGGAGAATCTCTGTGGGAAGATGTTGTGTCCCTTCATACGCATAGATGGCAGCAAAGCGTTGCAGACAAGTCGGCCAGCTTTCCAGTTAGAATGGGAGGTGAGTGACCATGCTCACTGACTTCCATCAGTGTGGCTGCCAGCGTCCCACAGTGAAACCTAAAATGAGAAACAAAGCTACTATTGATAACACAGGGATATAGGAGAGCGAAGAAGGCTGTAAGAAGCTGTAATGCACTGAATTTCTGGACAAGTCCCAGGTGGGAAATCTTAATCTTTTCAGGTATGTCATCCCCTCCTGTCAGATGATTGGAATCAGCTCAGATAATGTGCACGTCAAAATGAAGAGACAGTGAGAGGAGGAGGGCGCAGTAGGGCAAGAGGAAGTAAAAGAGAAAGCATACACAAGCTGCAGCGGCACGTAGTGGCCTGCTGCCGGCGGGTGCTGTGGAGCTTGGCCTGCATGTCTCCTTTTTAGTTAAGCAAGTTACAAAGAGGAAATGTCAGTCCACGAATCAGGCAAACATTCCATGGGAACATTTGCTGAAATGTCAGCATTTTAGAAAATAGAACTGCAGTCCATTATGGCTCAGTCCCTAGGCTGGATTTGCTATTAAACACACGAGAATAAGTGTATTTCTTCAGACCGCCTTTGCAATTAACGAATCATTTTTTGTTTTAATTAGAATTCCTGTGTAATGACCTAGTCAGTCTAAAAGATGACGGTCAGCATTATAATTAATATTTAATACATTTGCTTCTGAGGACGTTCTTTGGCTTCTTACACATTTCCAGGTAATTTTCAAGTTTTAGAATTGCATTTGGTAAAATCTCTAGCAGGAGGATCTGATAGAGTAGATGCCTAGTAGAAACAGATCTGGAAGTAAATTATGAAAAAGCAAGTTATACCATAATCCTGAACAATCATGTCACTTCAGTCTCTTACAGTGTACAAACATAAGGAGGACTTAATACTGCTAGAGCAATGGCATTGCTGTTCAGGACAGCATTTCCCTTTCCCTTTAGCTTTTTCCTGATCTCCTCTCAAGCGATTTTGTACCACAGACAGATTTCTGTGTCACAAAATTGATTCTCAAGGTGTATATAACGACTCGCTTAAATGCAGTATCTGGCGAGTCTCTCTTGTGACAGCAACTTATTTCTCACATAATTATTTTCCTAGTAAATTTGATATCTTAACAACCCCTTCCCTAGTTTCTGAGTTCAAAAAATAACACTTAATATAATTTATTTCTCATACTTAATAAAGGCTTACTTGAGTGTATATTGCCGTTCAGTCTCTAGCTGTTCAACCAAATGAGGTTAGGAGGGAATGTGGTTTGCAAGGGCGAAGGTGGTTTCCAGCGTCATTTGCTGTGTACTTTAATGAGCCTCAGTGGTGCTTTAATGAAGCATAAAACATATTTTGGCTGCTGTTTGTTACTTATTGGTGATTAAATGGTCTGTCATACATCAGTAGGGGAAAATATATATATGTAGTCTTTCTGTTTTGAATGATGTATTGTGCTTAATTTGTATGCTCAGATTGGTCTGTCTTACTTAATGTTCTTAGTAGTGTAAACTGTATGAACACAAGAACTAAGAAAAATCTAATTTCTACATGTGTAATTATTTTATAATTTTGAGGGTCTTTATTTGAATTTGTCGGAATTTTATAAGAGTGACTTTCACCATCATACATTTCTTAAAACCAAAGTATAAGATGTTTGAATTAATTACATTAGTTTATAAATTTCTGTAGAAGTCATGAAATAACAAATATATTTGTTAAACGAGCTTTACATTAGCATCTGGCATTTGAAAACTCCTTGTAACCAGTCTGTTTTGCAAGTGGCTATATATTTTTTCTTTTACACTTTTAGACAGTCTTTGGCAGATAGTAGGTTTGGACTCTGTGTTTTTTCTTAGTAGGAGAATATCTTCCAGGTTATTTATTTGACCTTTTCATTGCCACAGTTTTCATGAAAAGGACAGGATTGCAACATCACTTCCTCTAACTGCCGGGTTTCAAAAGAATCATGTCCCAAGTAGCCAAGCCTAAGTGATTTGTATTGCTTACTAACAGAAGAACATTGTTTTAAAACTTAGAACCTGTATATTGTTTTTCTTAATGTTAGCACTGGCACATTCATTTTTCTTAATAATGATTTGTGAATATTTTAGCATGAATAAATGGTGAATTAATAAGAAAATATTTTAACTTGTTTTGGCCTATAAATGAAATTAAAAAGAATGTACTTTATAAATAGTTTTTGTGTACTTTGTAGACTAGAAAAACAGATTTTTGTGTGAGTTATAGAGAACTTCAATTTTTATTGGCATTTTATAACCAATTTTTATGATGGCTTTAATTTGTTTTTATTGCCCAAACTTACTATATCTTAGATGTGTGATAATTTTCCTTTATACAAATAGCCTAAGTACTATTTGTCTTTATACTTTTTCTTAATTATGTTATCTTTAATGTGCTTATTAATTAAGTAGCATTCTAGTTTATCAATAAAATAGAGTACACAATTATTTGGAATTATACTACCAAGACATTTGTGTTATAATTCTTGGCTTTTTTTTTCTTATTAGGCCCTAATTGTCATTTGATATAAAATAGTAGAGCGTGTATGAACACTTTTAAAAATTATTTTAATTGATAGATGAGAGAGACTATAATCACAAAGTATATTTTATATGGCTATTATTTTTCATATAGCATAACAATGAAAAAAATTAATGTCAATGGCACAAGTTCAGCTTTGCCCTACATTTAACTGTCCTTTTAAAAAATAAGAAATATCTTTTTTGAATTAAACTTCTAAGATCATAAATGCATTGGACACATTTGTATTTTTTGATAGGTGATTAGACATAGACTGTATATGCTCTCATTTTATCAAGAGTTCTTTCTTATCTTTAGTGCACACATTCTCACTGCTTTTTTTCAGTTTCTTATTAAGAATTCCAGTTGTCAAGCTGAAACATTTTATATGAGGATGAATCTTGGTGGTACAACTTTATTGGCACCAGATCCAGAGATGAGTGCATAAAAGTTATAAAATTCTCCAAAGTGTGAAATATTAGCTTGTCTTTTCTTGAGTTTTCTCTTTCTATAGTCATCACTGAACTGTCTCTTTTCTCTGCATGTTTTCGATGCTAAATGTGAAAGAATTTTGGGAAGGATATATTTTAACTGGTAGTGTAAATATCTTGGTTAAATCTTTATCTGGTCAGATTTTAATAACAAGTCAGTAAAATTTTATCCTTCATAATGTAGCATAAATTACAATCTAATTAATACTTTCAGTAAAAACACTGTACAATTTTGACACTTAGGAACTGTCATTTTTAAAAAGGAAGCCTCACTTGTGGCAGTTCATATGCTCAAGAAGTATTTCATAGAAACATTGCAAGTTTACTTCTTTTATAGTAAAACAGAAATTGGTAAAGGGTTTTGGCGTTCTTACTCATTTTCATGGGTTCTTACAGAAAATGGTAATACAACTGTTGAGATCAGTTCTCGGCATGAGTTGCATTTGTAACGTGACAACTACAAGGTGCTGAGATTTACTGCGTCCTCTTCTTCTCAGGGGTGTTTCCTGCTTCTCACTGCAGTGATCTAGTCCCAGATGTTCCACATGACAATGTGTGCAGTGTTCGTGTCATGTGTTTGTCTGCATGTTTTCAACATAAGCTCTGTTACCTAATGCTATACGACGCATCTCAATTTCTTATTGATACGTGGGTTTTTTTTTTTTTTTTGCAGTCATGTACTTTTTATTCACAATCTTTCATTCGTATTAGTCCAGCTTAAACTGAAGCATATGTTTGCTGCCACACATCAAATCCTTTACTGGATAATCTGTAGTTTATTTAAGTTGTAGTATGACTTTAGACCTTTACAAATGGAGCTTCATAAAATAGAAAAAATATAAATATAAAATAAAATGGCTAAAATGTCAGTATAATATAGTGAGAAAAACATTGGTTATTATAACATTTAGGACAGTAGGAGAACACAGATATAGCTTACTTCTGAAACTACACAAATTATTTATCTTTTAGGAATTTGTAATAAACCTGAAAGATAACTACAAGGTCACATGTGAACCAAGAGTTTCTCTATATTGATAATTCATGTATATATATTTATTTAACCCAGTTTTAGTTATATAATTCCGAGATTCAAGCTTCATTGGTTTACATCTGTGATTGATACATTGAAATGTAAAACCTTTTAAGTACTAGCCCAGGAGTTTTCTGTGTGACTCTTTGTAGGTCATAAGAAATAAAGGAATCTGATGTGTTAAGTGTCTTTATGCTCTGGTGAAGTGAAACTTCTGAACAAAACACATAGCCGCTCCGAGCCTCAGTTTCCTCATCTATAAAATGGCGTTATGACCTGGAGAAGAGTTACATGCTGTCCAGATTTTCTATTGATCATAAAATTCTGAGAGTAGTTTTTGAAGCACTAGTGTAGTATTATGTCTGCCCGTATAAATCATGTGTCCTGTCTAATGGAAACATAAGAAAACCTAAGAATAAAAGGTTCAAGTAATCTCTTCAAAACTGTACATTTTGGAAATGATTGATCAAGTGTAATATATAACAGTTATTTTAAGAAATATTTAAAATCCTTCTTAGAAATATAGTTAGACCTTTTTAAAAATTAAAAAAAATTGATGCAGGATAGTGGAAATTTTTGTATGGAAAAAGTATTATGCTCCATTTTGTGAAAAAGTACAAATTAAAGTTGACTGGTCTTAAGCTGTTAGTGACATTCTTACCAAGAGAAAACTAGTAGGTGAATATTTTCTATAAAATTGAAATCCAGATAAGTTAGTTTTCTGAATAATACATACTGATTTTTCAAACAAGTAAATAAATATATGTGCATATTTCACAAATTGATTCTGAAGCATAAAAATAAATTTAGATGCTAGTGTTAATTTATTTAGTTTTGTTATGTCTTCATTCCTTAAAAATTACAGACAGTTACAGTAGGACATGTTAAGTCCCATATTGCTCATCAGGGGGGAAAAGGAAAGAACAAATAAACCTATTTTTATGCCCTACTAAGTTGAACATTCAGGCTGAGATTATGGAAACTGTGCTGCTAACCATTGTAACTTGTCAGGATACAACCTTCCAGAAGTTTCTTTTTAATTGCTTAATTTAATTCTTCAGGAGGAAAGCTGTTTCTTTGAAGACTTATTTATATTTAACATGTTATTGGGTTTGTAGGGTAATAAGCCAATATTGGTCAACCTACTGAATGAATGCTAAAGAAGAGTTTATAATATGAACGATAGTTTATAACATGAATATAAATGATGATGGCAGAGAGCAAAAAGTGAAAGTTTTAAAAATGTGTTCTCTAATACGGTATAAATGCATCATCTGGTCAGGAGTAAGAGTGTTAAAGTGTCCATTGTTTTATAGGGTGGGGTTCAAGCCCAAAGCTTGACGCACGAGGGCAAACACTCTGCCAATGAGCTGTTTTCAGACCCGTAACTTTTTATTGGAATAAAAAATTGCTATTTATTCCTAGAGTTTTTAAGAGTAAAATAAAAAATACTTGACCCTGTTAAAATATTTTTATTCTTAGCTGTTACTGTATTCAAGCCTTGGATTCCCAAGTTAGAGATTCCAGTATTACAACTAGCATAGATTCAATTATTTTCAGTCATCTAGATTCTATTTCCATGCAGTCAAGATAGCAAACTTGTTCCTCATTTTTAAGGCCATCAGTCTTCTTTTAGTCCTGATTAAAACATTCCTAATATATTTACTCTGAGCTTTTGTGTTTCCTTGTATGACTTGTGCAAATTTAAAAGTTTTATTCAGTGATGGCTATAAGTATAACTCATATAACCTATGTGAAAATTATATTTTCCACCTTTCTTTATGAAATAACCCTAAGGAGTTAAGAATGTTTCAAACTGATGTTATAAATTACATACAAATTCTTAGATTGATCTTTATCCTTTGGTATCTACAATAAAAGCTAAAACAATTTTAGATAGGTCATTTTGTTTGTGATTAGATATTCATTATTTAAAGAAGTATAAAAATATAATTTTTTATGTGTTAAATATTTTGTTTACTAATACAAGGAAGTATTTAATCAGCTTTTTACTGTGTCTTAGGCTTTTGGAAACTTATTGAACCTTTTTGAAAAATGAAACCTATGATACAGAGTTTAGAAAGTATTTAAATGTTAATGATGAGTTATAATTAATTAGGTTAACAGCTTATTTAATTGACAAATTTCTTTGTTACCCTTGTCTTGACTGTGTAGCATGGTGACTGCTTTCTCGTGATTGAAGATCCAGAGTGACCCCTTCAGTTGCCTGCTAGGTCACTGGCTCTCGGGTTGGCCAGCACTGGGGTCACCCCAGGTTGGCAGAGAGGCTGCGTGCATAAGACTCGGGCACACGTGGAGGCTTGTTCTCTTCCTCTGAACTGAGAGCTCTGTCTTCTCTGGCTTTGTCAAAGTATGACATGGATGGATGGTTTGGGATTCTTTTATAGCCTTTTCTGTGCAGTAATGATGGCAAAGATTTCAAGCATTTGTCAGGGTCCACTAATATATGTTGTGACAGCAGTTCAGGGAGAGAAAAGGTGGATTTATTACTGATAAAACATTAAAACCCTTGTATTTAAGGCCAAACATATTCACTTCCAGTTTCACCCCTCACTGCTTTCCCTGTCTCACTTTTGACTTAAACTCCCTCCTTTCTCTTCCCAGAAGCATTCCTCCTGCCCCTGTCCATCCCCCGCGGTCACCATCTCCAGTGGGTGGATGGTGAGGGGAGTTGTTAGACGGTTTTGACTGGAACCATCTGTTTCACAGCTCTCCTTCAAGAACAATAGTCCAGGCACTGCCTCCTGGGGCTGCTGGACACAATTATCCACAATAATAAGATAGAATCACATGGTTTTCAGATTTCATGAATCAGGGGTCTGTAACAGCCTCTTCTGGACTTCTGTGTATTCTTGAATTGTTTTGGTTTATTTATTACCTGGAATATGCAATCTTGTATGATTTTTTTTCCTTTTCTGTGTTTTTAGATAGCATGAAGTTATTAAGGTGTTAATTGTCGAATTCACATTCTCTGTCTCTGTCTCTGTCTGTCTGTCTGTCTGTCTTTCTCTCTCTCTTTCTTCTATGGTACTGGGGATCGAACTTATGCTTGCTAGGAAGGCACAGTGCCACTAAGTTACAAACCCAGTCTGATGTTTTTTGTATATATATATAGTATATATGTATAGTGTACCTATTTATATACACTATATATAATATATATAATAACTTTAAAAAATTATAACATATTCCTTGACTCTTAGCTATATGGGTATTTCTTAATATAAAATTTGCAACCATTAAGTAGTTTCTAAATGTATGTACACATACAGACACATGGCTAAGATACAGAGTGTATAAGGTTTCAGCAACATGCTTTCCTTCTGACCTGTTTGGGATTTTGGTGAGACAGCTGTACTTTAGAACTGCTGCTCCTCTCTTTAAATGGGAAACTTTTCTTTTTGACGCAGGTCAACAGGTTTTTACTGCTTCAAAGCTCATCAGAATTGCCTTTGTTCCTCTTACCATTGGCTAGTTCAGAATTATAGAGCAGTATGAGAATTTCATGTGGAAATATTGTTTGAAACTAACTTATGTACTGCTTCTAATTATTGAATTGCATCTGACCTACCAACAGCTTTTAGGTCGCTTGCCATATCCCTTAAAATGATAAACCACTGCTGTAGCTCCCTCTGCTATGTCAGTTAACATCAAGTTTCTTGTTTCTAAAATAGACAGTGAATGTTCTCCTTACTAGATTGTACTGAAGTATTACTCAAGTTCGTAATATACTATGTTTTCTTAAAGAAAAAATTCTAGTAATAAAAGAAGAATGAATTATATACTTATCTGGAGATCTTAAAATACACTGATTTCTCTATGCAATTTATCCTACTCTCAGTAAATTAGATGTGTACAGGCATTAGTTTAAGAAAAAAAATTAGGATGCTCATTTATAATTGTAAAATGAAATTTACTTCATTTTAGAATTATTTTTTAATAAACTTTCAGCATTTGCTAAATTTCAGACTTATTCTGTAAACTGGAGGATCATGGTATAATGTCATAGCTATATCTCTGATTAATAGTGGGTAAAACTTGCTTTGTAGGTTTATAGATATTCTAGAATTGCTGTGAAATGCCTTTTCTTATCTTTTGTGTAGTCAGTTCAGCAGCCCTTTTAAATTACTCTTTGTGAGATTCCTATTAATCTTTTAATTCTTTTTAGTTAATCTTATTAATTCCTTCTAATCATTATAGATGTTGTAAATGCATCCTTTCAGCCCCCCACCTCTGCTTGCCTTCAGAAAGCACTAACCTTACACTGTATGAGAGCACCCGTCCTTCTGGGCCTGTATGTGACACGTTTAACAAATCCTCTGGGCTCACATGTTTCCTGCAATTGTTAGGCATCTTTCGGCATCTTAAAAAGTTGTCATCCAGTACGTTCAATATATTATTGGAAGGATTCATACTTTAGAGTCAGTCCAAATTACTTCCAAGAGAGAGTGTGAAGTGTATACACACTGCACTTTTAAGAAGCACACATGGATTCTATCTCACTGATTTTCAGATGCATCATCGTGTTGTGTACTGTTGAAATATTTTATTCTTGAGTACACTTCAAAAACAAACTATTAGCAAAATGATTTCTTTGTGAGTAAATATGGAATTTTAGAAATTCTCCCAGTGAGAAATAATTGTTTGTTGTAGTTTCTTGTGCTTCAGAATGGATTTGGGTTCCTTTCTGTGAATGATAGTGCCGAATGAGAGCGTTCTGTAATTCTCGCAGCGTGAACTGTTTAGCTGAAGTACCAACAGTCCAAACAGCGATGATTTGGTGTACATGTGGTCAGGCAATGACAGCTGCAGCACAGTGGCCTGGCTGGCTGCAGTCATATGGTGTCACCTGATTTCGCAGGACTAGGACTGAGGAAAACACCTCCTGTGGAGTGCGTGATGCGCTCACTGTGTTGTGAAGCTCGGTGAACCTCTGATGCTTTGTGCAAGTGCCGTTTTTTGAAATTAACATACAAAATGACTTCAGATTTTTAAAGAGGAAATTCTGCATCGAATCCTGTTTTAATTTTGGTGTTGGTACAGTTATGTCTCTTGTACTGTTCCTCAACTGGCTTAACAAATCATGGGTGCTAGAAGCTGGGAGAAATTCTCAGACAGGCATCCTCACCTTCTGGACAGAAGAGGAACCTTTCTGTAGCTACCCTGACTACGCCCGAGGGCTTGCCTGCCTGCTGTCTGAACACTCGCATCCAGTCATGATGCCGGGTGTCTTCGCTTGCTGCTCCCCGTGTTTGGACTGCTTTCTTGTCAGAAAAGTCTTTTCAATATTGATTCCAAGTCTGCTTCTTCCTAGTCTCTGTGCCATTGATTCCAGCTTTCCCAGACCTCCAAACTACACCAAATTTTTCTGCTTCTTGCTCCTTTTTTCCAGGCACCTAGTTTATGAGTGTCCTGTGTAGACTGTGGTGCCAAGCATAGCATGTGGCACTCCAGGACGGCCCGCCGCCTTCTGTTTGAGGCTGTTTTGAACCATATTGGTCTTATTGGCCCTTATGGCCTGCTGCTGGATGAGAATTAAGATGACTGTTTCTCTGAGTTTTGGGCCTTTAGCTATATTTCCTTTTATTCTACTTTTATTATTTGTATTTGGTACTTCAGACTTCTGTTAGCTGCTATGTCGTTGATGGAGATTAAATTTTTCCTGTCTGTGAAGATTCAATAAAAAGCCTTAGGCTGTTACCTAGTGTGCATTGCTGTCTCAGCCTTTTCTTACATTGTCTGCTACATTTTGTCACACACTTTTGTCCCATGTGTCTGACTCGCTGGCTTGTGTGTCACATGGGCCAGACTGGAGGAAAGAGAGCCCTGTGACATCCAGTGGAGCCTTGCCCCAGAGGGGTGTTGACATCGGTCTTGAGATCCCTCTGGGAGTGGTCATGTAGCCGGTTTAAAATCTCCCAGTTTCCTGAGGAGGGCCTGCATTTCGTTATCCTGTCTACAAGAATATGGTGAAGGACTTTATCAAGACATGAAGAATGTGGGGAAATTGTTGTAGAATTGCTTCTTAAAACCTATTTCCCACACATACTTTCCCCCATTGTATCAGATCTTTCTAAATATCCCAATGACATGATCTTTCTACATTATAGAAAATAATATGAAAGAGCAAATTTGGAAAACTGAAAAAAAGCTCCTAAATTACTCTGCCATAAAAAATGATAAGTTTGAATCATTTCTACTTAAATGGACATACCTTGAGGATATCCTCATAAGTGAAATAAATAGGGCACAGATAGGTACATATCGCATCTTTTCTCTGGTATGAGAAAACAAAGATGTAAATGAGTCCTAGAATTGTGTGTTATATATTGTGAAATAGAAAATGCTCAAAGTAAAATAGGGTGAAGGGGGAAAAATAATGAGATTATAACAAAAAAGTAAGGAAACAAATTTTATGTATATGGGGGGGCGGTAGGGTGGGTAGGGCTATGGGAAAAAAATGAGAATTAAGTTGTGTCTTATACTGGTACAAATGCCCATTATGGAGTGCAATCATGATGCATATATGTAATGTACCAATAGAGATTAAAAGAAAAAAAAGAAAAGCTCCTAAAAATCTTCACAGAAGAACCTCTATTTTCCTGGGTGTTTTTATTTGTTTGTTTGTTTGTTTGTTTTTACTGCTTCTATGTCAGATTTATTTTCAGCTATTTTTGTGATAAAGTCATATTACACATTCAATTATGTCTTTTTAGAATTTTTAAAGTTCATTTTTGTTTCAGTCAGTGATTTTTCAAATATAAGTGGCTATTTAATGTTATGTGTGTCTTTTATCTTGTGTCATGTAGAATAATTAATTTTTTTTTTTTTTTTTTAGGTTTTTTGAGACAGGGTCTCGCTTTGTGGTTCAGGCTGGCCCTGAGCTCAGCCTCAAACTCACATCACAATCCTCCTGCC
>PVIR01030874.1:0-19911 GCA_004026965.1 Petromus typicus | reverse complement strand
AAAAAAAAAAAAAAAAAAAAAAAAAAAAAAAAAAAAAAAAAAAAAAAAAAAAAAAAAAAAACCCAGATGTTCTCAATGATGAATGTGAGAATAATGTATACCCAAAATGTACCAATAAACTCAATAAAATAAGAGATTTGACATTATCCTTAATTATAACTGTAAGGCCAGTATAAAACATGAAACAAAGTCAGAATATAAATGATACCTTATGAAATTATGAAAGATAGAGGAAATAACTGATATGAAGTGCTTTGTGAATTTGTCACTTAGGGAGAATTTTGATCCCATTATTACAATAAAGCTTCCAAAATTTAAAAAAGAACAAACTAGAGATGATTGCAGGAAACATAGAGAAATGGGCAGGAGAACAATTGCTAGAGAAAGGTAAGGTTTGGGGAATGAGTGGTTTGAGGGGTTGGAAATGTGAAATGAGAGAGAAAGAAGGATGTGGAACTGAAGTGCCGCCTCAGTTTCCTGTCCGCTTGGGTGTCACTGACATTTAGGCAGAGTACGGAGGGCGGGTGGCGGGAGTGCTGTGCACCAGCCTCGGCCGGTACCTCTGGCTGTCCCTCTGGCTGTCCCATGTGGCCCTGACCCGCCCTTCTCCTCACAGGGTCCATGCCTTCCTAGAGCAGTGGGGTCTGATTAACTACCAAGTAGACGCTGAGAGCCGACCAACCCCGATGGGGCCTCCACCCACCTCTCACTTCCATGTGCTGGCCGACACACCATCAGGGCTGGTCCCCCTGCAGCCCAAGACCCCACAGGTAGAGTGAGGGACTCGGGGACAGGGTAAAGGTGGGTGAGCCTGGGCTTCTGTGGACTTTTCTTTTCTGGTTTTCTACAGTCGTGGTCTACAGTATGTTGAGGCTTCTTCCTTTCCACGGGGTCCAAAGGGCCAGAGAAACAAGCCCTTCGTTTAGCCTTCGCTCAGCCTCAATAACCAGGGCTGTGAGGAGTCACTGAGGGAGGAGCTGCTCTCTGTACTCAGGGAACAGGCAGGTTAATGTAGAGGGTGGAACAGGTAGAAAAAAATGGCTTGAAATTAATGTGAACTTTTTCAATTTTGTCATGTTTCCCATATTTTTTCATTTTTGCGTCATGATTTTTAATCACCTCCATTTTTTTCATCTCCATTTCATTCATTACAGAGATTAAGAGGAGTGAGGTTTATGTGGCTTGCCCAAGGTCACAGAGGGCCAGACTAAGACTGGCACCTAATTGCCCAGGTCCTTAGAGAACCTGTAAAGCTGTAAATGCAAACGAGTATCATGCCAGCTACATGTGTAATTAATCATGGAGGGCGCATGGAACAGTGGCATGAGTGCTCCAGAGCTTGTGGGCTGCCCAGCATTGGTCTCGAGGCCTCCAGGGCCTTGGCCCAGCCATGTCCTGCCCAGCCTCCATGACGCCAAGCTCTGTCCCCCAGGGCCGCCAGGCTGATGCTGATACCAAGGCTGGGCGGAAGGGCAAAGAGCTGGATGACCTGGTGCCAGAGACGGCTAAGGGCAAGCCAGAGCTGGTAGGTGGGGTGCAGACCCCGCTGGGCTTCTTTTTGCCCCTTTACTGGGGGACCCCTGCCCGGGAAGAAGA
This sequence comes from Petromus typicus, assembly GCA_004026965.1. Lineage (NCBI taxonomy): Eukaryota > Metazoa > Chordata > Mammalia > Rodentia > Petromuridae > Petromus > Petromus typicus. The sequence goes on along the minus strand of PVIR01030874.1, from coordinate 18,315 downwards.
GACATGAGAGCAGAGGCGCTGCAGCAGTAAGGGAGGAAGTCCCACCCAGCGGCACCCCTGGCCTGGGAAGGAAGCTCCTTCTGTCTGTTTTCTCTCTCTTCTGCCCTCGGCTCCTGCGGTCACTTGTACTCACCTCTTTCTTTTCCCTCCACAACTAGCAGAGCTCTGCTTCCCAGCAAATGCTCAACTTCCCTGACAAAGGCAAAGAGAAACCAACAGATATGCAGAACTTCGGGCTGCGCACAGACATGTACACGAAGAAGAACGTCCCCTCCAAGGTAGGAGGTGCCGCTGACCCGGAGCACGGAGCCTTCCTCCCCATAGCTCACAGGCTGCTCTCTCTTGATGTGTCCATGTCTCCCTGCAGAGCAAAGCCGCAGCCAGTGCTACTCGGGAGTGGACAGAGCAGGAGACCCTGCTGCTCCTGGAGGTAATTGGGGGAAAGGAAAAGAGAATGCTCCAAAACCAGAAATTGGCGGGGTGCCACTTTCGCGTGTGAGTGGGAAGGCTCTGGCATGAGCAGGGGTGATCGTGACCCGGTCTCGGTGCTTTCTCATGCCTGCCCCAGCCACAGTCTCAGGCCAGGCTTTTGGCTACTTCACTAACTCCATGTCCTTCCTTAGCACTCCTTGGAGACCCCCCTTGGACCTAGCAGAGTACACAGATCCCAGGACACAGAGAGCTTTGAAACCAGCTGTCCTTAGTAGGAGGGGGGAGTTGACCTTCGAGGAAAGTGGCTAAGTAAGCGGAGTTGTGTCTCCACCACTACCACCAGGCCCTGGAAATGTACAAGGATGACTGGAACAAAGTATCTGAGCATGTGGGAAGCCGCACGCAGGACGAATGCATCTTGCATTTTCTTCGCCTTCCCATTGAAGACCCGTATCTGGAGGACTCAGAGGCCTCTCTGGGCCCCCTGGCCTACCAGCCCATCCCTTTCAGTCAGTCGGGCAACCCCGTTATGAGCACTGTTGCCTTCCTGGCCTCTGTCGTCGATCCCCGAGTCGCCTCTGCTGCTGCAAAGTCGGCCCTAGGTAATTGGGGTTCCCGGCCTTCTTAGTTTGATATTGAAGAGCCAGATACTCAAACTGTGAAACCCTTTCAAATCCGGCTGCTCTGCAGCCTCAGCTCAGGACCTGTCTAGGGTCTGTGCTGGTCTGAGAGAAAGAGACGGGCTTGTGGTGAACCTTTCTCAGGGATAGCAGAGCTGTGCATCTGCACTGTCTCAGCCCCACCTGCTTTGGGTCTTGCAGAGGAGTTCTCTAAAATGAAAGAAGAAGTACCCACGGCCTTGGTGGAGGCCCACGTTCGGAAAGTGGAAGAAGCAGCCAAGGTGACAGGCAAGGCAGACCCGGCCTTCGGTCTGGAAAGCAGTGGTATTGCGGGCACCACCTCTGATGAGCCTGAGCGCATTGGTAAGGCCTGGCAGGTTCCCAGATTTCTCCCCTTCTGAGAGCCAGAACCACCTGGCCTCCCTGTGCTGTTTTGGCCTCATCCTGGCAGCAGCACAAAACATGAATGGGAGAGTTGGTGGGTTTTGTGTCTTCCCCAGAGTTGCACCCTAGAGGCTTTGGTTCTTCCTCTCCCTGCGGTCTCGGCTGGTAGAAGGGCTGTTGGAAACATTTTGCACAGACAGACCATGTCGGGAGACGCCTTCCCTTCACTTTGCTTTCCCTTCCTTTCCCCATGGGCCCAGAGGAGAGCGGGACTGATGAGGCACGAGCAGAGGGCCAGGCCGCAGATGAGAAGAAGGAGCCCAAGGTATAGAGGGACTGAGCCTGGGCCGGGAGGGGTGCCGGCGCTGCTCTGTGGTGCTGGGGACAATGAAGTGAGAGGACCAAAGTCAGCCCCTGCCTCAGCCCTCCGTGTGAGCGTTTATTTCCTCAGCCACTGATGTCTACTTTTCTTCCACTGGGGTTCAGGAACCCCGAGAAGGAGGAGGGGCTGTAGAGGAGGAAGCAAAGGAGAAAACAAGTGAAGCTCCCAAGAAGGATGAAGAGAAAGGGAAAGAAGGTGATAGTGAAAAGGAGTCGGAGAAGAGTGATGGGGAGCCCATTGGTGAGCCTCCCAGAACGGTGGGCGTGGGGTATAGGAACGAGCTAGCAGCCGGGGGCCTGACTCAACCCTTGCTCTCTGGCCCAGTTGATCCTGAGAAGGAGAAGGAGCCCAAAGAAGGGCAGGAGGAAACATTGAAGGAAGCGGTGGAGTCGGAGGGGGAAAGGAAGACAAAGGTGGAGCGAGACATTGGGGAGGGCAACCTCTCCACCGCCGCCGCCGCTGCCCTGGCTGCTGCTGCGGTGAAGGCCAAGGTGAGGCCGGTCCATCCGTTTAGATTATTAATTTATGGATGTATTTTTGTTTTTTTGAGACAAGGTCTTGCTGTATATTTCAGACTGGCCTCAAACTCAGGGTGATCCTCCTCCAGCTTTCCTTTTTATTTTTGTTCTGAGAGGGACACAGTCGTTTCTCCTCCAAACTGTTTAAATCTCTTACTTTTTGGATCTGTTTCTAGCCCTGTAATTATTTGACTAGAGAGAGAGAGAGAAAGTTGAGTGTGTGTTTTTAGGGGTTGAATCCAGGGCCTTCACACTGAGCTACATTTCCAGCCCTTTTTTTAAATTTTAAGATAGTTTTTTGCTATCCTGATAAATTTCACAGGTTGACAAGCTTATAATCTTCCTGCCACAGCCTCCCAAATAGCTGGTATTACAGGCATGCACCACTATACCTAGCTTGATTGATCTTATCCCTTGCTTCTCTTTCCCTTCTCTTTTTCTCTCTCTTTCTCTTTCCTTCTTTTTTTTTTTTTTGAGACAAGGTGTCTCTGTAGTTCAGGCTGGCCCTGAGCTCACTATGTAGCCCAGGCCAGCCTCAAACTCACAGCAATCCTCCTGCCTCTGCCTCCTGAATGCTGGGATTACAGGTGTGAGCCACCACGCCCTGCATTGTGCTGTGTGGTACCGGGATTGAACTCAGGACCTTGCCCTTGCCAGGCAGACAGCAGAAGCACTGAGCTAAATTCCTGGCCCCTTTCTTTCTTTCTTTTTTATTGAGATAGGGTCTTAACTATGTAGTTCAGGCTGGCGTTGAACTCCTTAATGTTCTGGCCTCACCATCACACCCAGCTGGCACATTCCTTCCTAAACTGAGCAATTGTCTATCCACCTTCTTACCTGGAATGTCTGCCCCTGGGTCCTTGGCTCATGTGCCACCCCACCCCTTCCTGCCTAGCACTTGGCTGCTGTTGAAGAGAGAAAGATCAAATCTTTGGTAGCCCTGTTGGTGGAGACCCAGATGAAAAAGTTGGAGATCAAACTCCGGCACTTTGAAGAACTGGAGACGATCATGGACCGGGAGCGGGAAGCAGTGAGTAGCCTTCGAGGGGTCAGCAGGGCTTGGAACCTCACTGCCAGGCAGCTTTGCCCCAGTGATGCAGGGAGGGTGTGAGGCAAGGAGGAAGGCCTGGGGCGAGGCCCGTAGGGAGCAGGACTGGCACAGCAAGGACTGGCACGGCAGGGGAAACCCGCCCAGGGCAGTCAAGGAGGAGAAAGCTAAAGGGGGTGGGGGGGAGTGTTCCCAGAATGTCAGCTCTGCCGAGTGGGGAATGTTAGTTGGACTTTTTGTTTTTTGTCTTTGTGAAACCAGGGATTAAATTCAGGACCTTGTGCTTGGCACTTAGGTGCAGAACCACTGAGTTACATCCCTAGTCCCCTAGCCAGGCTTTTTCGTTGCTGTACTCTAGCTCTGCTTCACTAGTAATAAACTCAAAAAATTTTTTCTTAAGTGAATGCTTTGAAAGATGGTTGAGAGGATAGTGGCTTCAGATCAGTGGGTAATCTTAGATGGCTTCCTGTTAAATTTTAAGCCAGTATTGAAGGAAAAAAAGAACTTGAATTGACAAGAATAGTAAACATTTTCTAAATTAATGATAAATTCCACAAAACAAAGGTTTGGAATTGCAGTGAACCAGGGCCACCTGGAGATTAGCGGCAGTGAGAAGCTGCTATGGAGTGCACAGTAAGTGCCATAGGAAGGACAAGAAACACAAGGTTTAGATTTGGGGAACTACCAGCATGAGAGATGGGGCTTTTCAGAGGACGAAGCAAGGATTTTGTCTAAAGATCTGCAAATTTGGTAACAGTGGGCTGGGAATGTGGTTCAGTGGCGCTGTGCTTACCTCACAGGTTGGAGATCTTGCGTCTGATCCCGAGTACCCAGGGGGGAAGTAATATTTTGTAACAGCCCCCATTACCATTGGCAGCTGGAGTACCAGAGGCAACAGCTCCTGGCCGACCGGCAGGCCTTCCACATGGAGCAGCTGAAGTACGCAGAGATGAGAGCCCGGCAGCAGCACTTCCAGCAGATGCACCAACAGCAGCAGCAGCCTCCACCAGCCCTGCCCCCAGGCTCCCAGCCCATACCCCCCACAGGGGCCGCTGGGCCCCCTACAGTCCATGGCTTGGCTGTGGCTCCAGCCTCTGTGGCCCCTGCTCCTGTCGGCAGTGGGGCCCCTCCTGGAAGTTTGGGTCCTTCAGAACAGATTGGGCAGGCAGGGCCGACTGCAGGGCCACAGCAGCCAGCACCAGCTGGAGCCCTCCAGCCTGGGGCAGTCCCTCCAGGGATCCCCCCCCCTGGACCCCATGGTAAGTGGGGAGTTTCAGAGCGCTTGTTGGCAATAGGGATGCAGGCAAGTGTCCCTATTCCCTTTGCAGGGGGACATGATGGGCCTGCAGATAAGAATAGGTGTCAGCTCCTGCAGTTGTGCCTGCCTCTGTTATGCCCCTAAGGCAGTAAGGATTTCTTTCCAAACCCAGACCTTTGGAATTCTGTTTTAAGAATTTACTAGTAATGTCTAGTTTTTAGAATTCACTAGTAATGTCTAGTTTTGGGGAAAAGGAAGGTGGCATCAAGAAGTGTCTTGTTTCTCTTTGCTGTGAAGTTGTTAAGTGAGATTTTTAGTCCTCTAACCTCCACTCTCGTCTTCATTCTTAGGCCCCTCACCGTTCCCCAGCCAACAAACTCCTCCCTCAATGATGCCAGGGGCAGTGCCAGGCAGCGGGCACCCAGGCGTGGCGGGTAATGCTCCTTTGGGTTTGCCTTTTGGCATGCCGCCTCCTCCTCCTCCTGCTCCATCCATCATCCCATTTGGTAGTCTAGCTGACTCCATCAATATTAACCTTCCCCCTCCTCCTAACCTGCATGGGCATCACCACCATCTCCCATTTGCCCCGGGCACTCTCCCCCCACCTAACCTGCCTGTGTCCATGGCGAACCCTCTACATCCTAACCTGCCGGCGACCACCACCATGCCATCTTCCTTGCCTCTCGGGCCGGGGCTCGGATCCGCCGCAGCCCAGAGCCCTGCCATTGTGGCAGCTGTTCAGGGCAACCTCCTGCCCACTGCCAGCCCACTGCCAGGTGAGAAGGGGCCAGGAGGGGAGAAGGGAAAGGGAGATGGGTCCACGGGGAGGCGGGGAGGGGAGGTGGGGAAGGGGTTAAGTACTAGAATTTCTACAATCCTTTTTGAACACTGTGGTAAAATTAGAATACAGGAGGAAGGGCCTCTCTGGCCCTCTGCCATGCCCTGGCCTGGCAGCTGCCACCTCTAGGATGACGTTGGGGCCTTTCACTGGTGGGTCATGGAGGAGTCCTGTGGCATGGAGCATCTCAGTTGTAAACTGGAAAAGCAGATACCTGTTTGCATGATTATCAGCATCCCTTTGCTTGTTCCCACCACATTCAGATGGCCCGCTTAGAACTCCTTTAGGTGCAGGAGAGTGATTTGGAGTATAGCAGTTTTACCCCGTATGAGGTGGAACAGAGCATGGGAAAAGCGAGTTGTACATCGTGGGTTCCTCATCATCTACCGACCCACTGCATGCCATTCCTGGTTCTGTGTCTGTGCGTGCAGACTAGGTCTGAACCCTCCTTTCTACAGGCTCAGCTGATTGACATTCCTTTTCTCCACAGACCCAGGCACACCCCTGCCTCCAGACCCCACAACCCCGAGCCCAGGCACAGTCACCCCTGTGCCACCTCCCCAGTGAGGAGCCAGCCAGCACCTCTCCCCTCACCCCCTGTGGAGATCTCTGTTCCAGAAACAGCCCTCCCCCACCACTGGGACCCTGCCCCAGCTGGAGAGTTCATCACTACGTAAGGAAAGCTCCTCCTGCCCCTCCGCAGCCCCACATGCCAGCAGAGGCATGCACTTTTATATCGGATTCTCAAGGACTTCTGTTTAAAGATGTTTCTGATGTCTGGGAGAAAGGATAGGATGGGATGGGTGCCCTTGAAGGGCTGGGGCAAGGTGTTTATATACGGTCCTACTTAACCGCGTCCACGGGCGCACTCCCCTCAGAACAACTGCATTTTTTATGGATAAAACACATTAAGCTCTTTGAAAGGAACTAGATTTTAAAAAGCCACATTGGAGCTACCTTCTAAAAATTAACTAACTTCTACATTCTTTTGTGTGAGGAGAGTGACAGTTTTAAGAAAGTGGAATAAGGCTGTAGGGAGAGCTCCGGGGATGGAGTAGGGTACTAAGCGTGTCCCCCAAAGTCCCTTGGTAGTCACAGTCAGTTCCCCTCACTACCCCCTTGCCATTCATTCATACTAATCTCTCCTGCTGCTTCCTCACTGTTGCTGTTTTAGGCCACCCCAGCTCAACCAATGATCCTTTTCTCTCTGAATGTCAGTTTTGTGTTTTTAAAAGTCATCTGCTTAGTTGATGTCAGTGTATGTATGTGTATTTGGGAGGGGACTAATTTGGGGGATCCCCTGTAGCTAACAGAGGAAGAACGAGTAGTAGGGGCTTCAGCCTCCCTTCCCTGGGTTTTATCTGTAAACTCCCAAAAGGCATGGAGGGGGAAGCTGTAAGAGGATACAGAATTTTTTAAACCGGAACATTTTGCAAAGCACTTAAGCTCCACCTCCTTGTGACTTGGGAGGTGACTGCCCTAACCTCTGCTCTCCCACCAAGACTGTCAGAACCTCACTGGTAGCTTAGTGGTTCCCCAGATGACGACACAGGCTGGGAGCAGGGCAGCTTGGCTCTGCTTCCCATAGTCCAATGCCTCACCCACGACGTGGAGGTAAATGGGATTTTGGGCTGTACAGCAAGCAATTCCTGGTTCCTTCCTTGGTCCCAGTATCCCTCATGTCCCCATGTTTCTCTTCCTCTGCATCTTGGCACCTTCTGTTCAAATTTATCTGTAAATTTTCTCTTTCCATTTTTTTTCTTTTTTTTTTTTGTTTTTTTATAAATTAATTTACATTCAGTTCGATCTTGTGGACGCCTCCGTGTTCTCTTACCTGTGGCTGTCAGGCAGGCGTATTGGTCCCTCAGGAGCATTCGCTGGGGCCGGAGAGGCACTGTGCCTGCATGGGCCCACCACAGCTCAGGGCAGCTCGGCTCGCAGGACTGCACTGCTGCAGCAGTAGAGGCTCTCACCTGCCCTAAAAATAGCTGCTGGAGACTTGGAAGGACACACACCCCGTAGAGATTCTGTATCTTTATCCTTTCAGAAGTAGTGGCTTCATTCCTTCCCTTATTAGGGAGAAGGCAGGCCCTCACCTAGATCTGTTGTTGTTGGCCCCCAGCCCTGCCAGTGTGACAGACAGGCTCAGGCAGTGCTAATATGGACTGGCTTTAGCCCCACTCACCACCAGGCTTCCCCACCAAAGGCCTGCAGTGCTTGGGCGGGCCACAAGACTCAGCCTGCTGTGGAGTGGAACAAAGGGATGCCCCTCCACACGTGGCGGAAGGCAGATGGTCAGCTTTGGGCCTGCTGGCTTTCCTGATCACCCAAGGGGAATACCTTTGCATCGTGAAGGTATGGACCCAACATTTCTTCGCTGAGGCTTGAACAGCTACTGTAGTCCTTCCCCAGCTTTCCCTAAACCCTTTCCTCTGGCCCTGGGCTCTGGGCTCTGTCTCAGGCTAGAAACCATCATCATCTGCCCCTTTCCCACTTCACTCGGCTCAGGAAGCAAAGCAGGACCGAATAGGGGCAAAGAGAGCAAGTTTATTTGGTGAATGCTGATGGCAAACATAGTCCAGGAGACCCGATGGGAAGGGTGCTGTGACAGGGGAAGCTAGGAAGCCTCTGGGGCCTCATACACATCTCACACAGGGCAAGGCACGGGCTGGGGATCCTGGGAATGTCCTCAGCCGTTCAGCACCATCCGGACAAGCTCTGTGGAAAGAGGGGTGGGTGAACCAGCAGCAGGGCTGGGAGGGGATGCCAGGAGCCAGGAGACTATACGACCGTGAAGGCAGCACGAGAGGGAGCATGCCTACAGCAACCAACCTCGGGGTCAGTTTGCAGAGAAAGCCTGCACAGGTCTCTGCCCTGGCTCCCCTCCCCCAGCCTAGTCCCCCATCCCATCCTGAGCAGAAAGAACACAGCAGAGGCAGAAAGGTTCTCAGCTACACCTAAAGCTACTGTCAGCCACTGGCAGGAGAAGAGGGCAGAGTTTTGGGTTAGGGTACCTCCAAGCTGCCCAGCAGGGGGCCAAGGGTCAGCTATAGCCACCCATCCCCATATGCAACTCTCCAAGCTCCAGGGCCACAGGACCACCCTAAAGCAAGACTGCTCAGCTGGTGAGAGGTCCCACACAGCAGCACCCACAACCCTGTAACAGAACCTCAGCCCAGTTAGGAGAGGAGGTACCGCGCCCGCAAGCTGCTTCCCTCTCAGGAATCCCTCCCCTTCCTAGCCAGCTCCATGCAGGAACATGCCAGAAGGTAGTCAGGTGGTAGTAGGGGAGGGCAGGGGCTAGAGAGCACAGGTTGGGAAGAAATGAAACACTGGGGAGATCAACTAGAGGAGAGGCTGGGAGGAGCCGTACCCGCCCCATGGGCCCGTCACCCCGACAGGATATGCCTCACAAACGCTGCAGGAAGGAAGAGACATTAATGGTGAAGACAAGACACAGACATGGGGTGAAGGGGTCAGGCAGTAGGGAACAGACACTCCATTTATTTCCCAACCCCTCCTCCTTACCCTTTTACCCCTTCCTGTCATACACCCAACTTCCCCCTCCCAGGGCCAGGCCCTGCCCCTGGCCTCTTGGGCTCTTTGAGAAGCCCAGGTCCAAGGAGAAGGAAAACTAGACGCTCTCCTTAACATGTCCTACATTACCGCCTCACTCAACTAGAGCCCCGTTTGTCCCTTACCTTCATAGTTGATACAACCATTGCTGTCCTCGTGCCCTGCCACCAGCATTTCCACTTCTTCCTCTGTCATTTTCTCACCTGTAGAGGAAAAGAAAGTGGTTTTGGAATTGGGCAAGAAGCGAGATCTAATAGAGTGGCACCTTAGCTCCAAGACAGGGGCAGAGAGCCTTACCCAGTGTGACTAGGACATGACGGATTTCCGCACCCATGACGGTACCATTCCCTTCCTTGTCAAACACCCGAAGGCCTTCGACGTAATCCTCATAGGTTCCCTGGTCCTTATTCTTGGCCACAGTCTGCAGCATGGGCAGAAAGTGCTCGAAGTCCAGGACCTTTACATTCATCTCTGCCACACAAGACACAAGAGTGTCAGGCCAAAGAATCACAAGGACAGGAATGTGGGAGTGACAGCTAAAAAGGGAATCTCTTTGGGGCCTCGGAAGGTAAACTGAGGCTCTTAGCTGAAGAACTATGGGCCCACGACCACACAGGGTTGTTCTGGAGGATGCTCACCATCACTCTTGGGGTTCCCCAGGACCTTGAGCACCTCGGCGTTGGTGGGGTTCTGCCCCAGGGCCCTCATCACGTCCCCACACTGGCTGTACAGGATCTTGCCATCACCTGTTCTGTCAAACAGCTGGAAAGCCTCCTTGAACTCTGAGGGGTCAGATGCACATGAGTACCGGGAGCGAGGTTAACCCAAACACTCTACCTCAGTTCCGCTGCCCAGGCGTCTTTGTTCGAGCTGCAGAAACCAGATATCTGCCCTGATGTACACCCGTTCTCCCAACTCAAATGTCCCGCGTAGAGACAGCCTCCCTCCCTCCCCGCTGGCAGCCAGGTACTGTATCCACTTACATACCCTTCTGCGAGCACCAGGCCTGCCCAGCCTCCTCACTCCTAACTACTGCTCTGGGCAGGAATCCGCCGCCGCCCAGTCTGGGTCCTGTCCTTATAAGGAAGTGGAAGCAGTGGCCTGGGACCAGGGTCATCCCAGCGGCCACTTCCCAGCCTTCCCGTACAGACACCTTCCAGGGAGTGGAGCTAGAGTCATAGCCTCAGCAAATGCTCCTGTCCTCATCTTTACAAAATAACAGATCACTGCTCTTCACTAGCTTCACAATTCCAAGCTGGGAGAGGGGACAGTTACAGGAAAGCAGCAGCAGAAGTAGCTGATTAAAGGACAGAGCACAGATGGCATTAAAACACTATCCCTAAGCCCCACACACAGCAGGCAGTAGGTGACCAAACTTTCACGTACCCACACCACCTAAAACTCACCCGGTGGTTGGGGCTCAGATCTAGAGTGGAAGGGGAAGGAAGAAAGAATGAGAAAGGAGAACGGAAGGTATAGGAGGGAGAAGGGAATCCAGTTGGTGCTTCGGAGGTGACAGTTTGGGGTCTGGCAGTAGGCAGAAGGGGGTGTTCCTCAAGCTAAGGGTGACCTCAGTGGGTCGGAGACAGCCTACCTGCCGTCTGATCCTCGGTGAAGTCACACTGCTCGGAGAAGAAGGGAGTGGTCAGCAACGGAAGTCCAATCCCATCCGCTTCTACCCCAGTCCCACAAACTCCCGTTTCAGGCTCGGGAAGTCGCTTTCCAGCAGGATGGGGCCTTTGACGTTCCAAACCCACCTACCACCTTTCAGGCCCTCGGGTTCCCTTTGCCCCCCTGCCCTGTCCTTCTCCTCGCCCCCTACCCATGATCCCTCCCCGCCCCAAAACCCCTTATCTGCTAGGCGCGGGGCCCACCATCTTGACTGCCGAGCTCTGCAGGACCCGCAGTAATGGCTCCGACTTCTGGCCCAGCCCTAGTCTTAGTGCGCCCAGTGACGTCACCCCGCGGACCCAGCCAATGGGCGGCCCGGACGGGCTCGGGCCCGGAACGGCGCCGCTGAGGTGGGCGGAGCCTGCAGTGGTCCAGTGATGTCACCCACGGACCCAGCCAATGGGCGGCCCGGCCGGGCTCGGGCCCGGAACGGCGGCGCTCTGAGGTGGACGGAGCCTGCAGTGGTCCTTCCTCGGGAGCCGCCGCACCTGCGAGCGGAAACCGCGAACCGCGAAGGGCGGGGCGCGGCCCTCAAACCGCCCCGAAATCGGAGGCTACGGATCTTAGGAGTGATGCTGGCCCTCATTTCCCTCCTCGCCCCCCAAGCAAACAACAGTCTAGATACTGAGGAAGGAACCGTGTCTTTATTTTGAAACAATATGTGGCCTCCTGGTGGCAGGAACGCGCTTCTGCGAGAGGGGGGTAGTGTCAGGCCCCGCAGGATCTGTGGAAAAAAATAAAAGTTGCCAAGCCCTAGCCGCCTGTGCAGCCGTGGGCAGGAAAAGTCACTGTCCTGCTCTCTGTGCTGGAGAAAGGGCAAAGCTGCCTCTCACGGGGAGGGGGAGTCTGCAGGCCTACCTGTGGAGCTGAGGCGCTCAGACGCTGAGGATGTGCTTCAGGAAGGCTGCAGAGAGACAGGCCTCAGAAGCAGAGCTCTGGAGAGCCCCTCGGACCGTAGGTGACCCGGGCACCCACCTCCCCGCGCCCTCTGCCCCTGCCCCTCACCCTCATAGTTGACGCAGCCATTGCTGTCCTCGTGTCCTGCCAGAACAGCCTCCACCTCCTCCTCCGTCATCTTCTCTCCTGAACCCCAGACACTGCATTGGAGCCCCAGCCTGCCCTCCCTCACCTGCCCCAGCCCCCGTCCTCGGGATGGTACCCCTCTTCTCCCACCTGCCTGTTGCTTTCGTACCACCTCTGTGAGCAGAATGCCTGAAACTGCTCAGAGCTTTGACCGACAAGGGAACTGAAGACGAGAGGCTGGAGACAAACACGGAGCCAAGAAGCCGAGTACCCCACCTCAAGACCTCGGGCTCCCACCTCCTTCCCTTCCCCGGCCCCGCGGGGTCTTTAGCCTCCGGAGGAGCGAGTCCCTCCGCCCGTGCCCTGGGTCGTGACCGCGGACGCTCATCCCCTCCCTGGCCCCGCCGTGCTGTCCTCGCCAGCCTTCTTCCCGATCCTCTCCCAACTGTCCCCGGATCCTCTCCCAGCTGTCCCCGGACAGGCGCTGCGGTCCCGCCTCACCGAGGGTGGTGAGGACGTGTCTGAGCTCGGCGCCCATGACTTTGCCGTTCCCCTCCTTGTCAAACACCCGCAGCCCCTCCAGGTAGTCCTCATAGGTGCCTTGATCCCGGTTCTTGGCCACGGCCTGGAGCATTGGCAGGAATGTCTCGAAGTCCACGCGTCGGGACTTCAGCTCTGGAGGTGTGAGAAGTGAGAGGTCACTCGGGGGATCACTGAGGGCGCAGTTCCCCCCACCCACGACAGCTTCACCCCTTCAGCTCTCAGGATGTATTTCTGCCCCCATCTGAGCTTCTGAAATCCTAAGATCCACCCAGCACCCTCGGGCACCTTGCCGATGTTCTACCATTGAAAACTGGCAACTAAGGATATAGTTCAGTGGTAGCAAGGTTGTGAACTGATCTCCAGCACTACAAGAAGAAACCAAAAACCCACTTGCCCCAAGCCTTCTCTCACCGTCACTCTTGGGGTTCCCCAGGACCTTGAGCACCTCGGCGTTGGTGGGGTTCTGCCCCAGGGCCCTCATCACGTCCCCGCACTGGCCGTACAGGATCTTGCCATCACCTACTCGATCAAACAGCTCAAAGGCCTCCCTGAACTCTGAGGCATAAGGAAGGTTCAGTGTTAATCAGTGGTTCCTGTCACCTTAGACAGATGGGAGGTTCGGAAACTTGTCCCAGAGGTATGACAAGGGAGAAAAAGAGCATAGTGTGGGAGGTGTCGAGATTGGGGCCGGAGCTAGGAGAACACAGAAAGGATCTGACTAGGGGTCTGGGGCTGGACAGTGGGCTCAGGAAACCAGCTTCTCCTCACCCTCCAGTTGGTCCTTGTTAAACTCGATCTGTGGAAGAAGAGAGCAGGTGAGGAGGAATGACAGGGCTTGTTCCATCCCTCTCCAGTGCTCCTCCCAACCAACTGGCAGTCACTTCTGGGGAGAGGCCCAAAGGGACCAGGCTGGGAGTCCGGCCACCTCAGTCCCATTCCCAGCTCTGGGCCCTGGGAGAATCCCAAGAGAAGGAACTATAGGGGGAGGGTTCCCTGGGAACAGGCTTAATCCCACGCCACCTGTTCCCCTCCCTCCACTGCCCTGAGCCCTGCATCCCTCACATAACTGGGGGCTGAACAAAGGCTAAATTTACTCCCGGCCCCCAGCTGTGATTGTCTAACAAGTCTGTTCTCTTCAGCCTCCCCCTGGGGTTCAGGGCTACAGCCTTAGAGCGGGACAGCCAGTAGCTCTCTCCGCCTCCACCATGAAACCATCGTGGGAACCCAGGTGTTCTCCATCTCGCAGCTCCTGCCTCCAACAATGGGTCAGCAAGTGAGAGAGCAGCAAAGACCACAGCAGAGCCATAAACTTGGGTGCTTCCCAATGGGAGACTGCAAGACCCCCAGGCTCATTCCAGTGCTTGTTCATCCCCTGCGTACCATACTCCCTAACTCCTGGGATGGATCCCACCTTGGAGCCATGCCCTCTAAGTTCTCTCCTCACCCAGGACTTACCACCACTTTGGAGAGGTCGACAGGGGGTTCCTGGGGCTTCACAGCAGCCTGAGGGACAGCGGGCTCAGCCTTGGTCTTGGCTGGAGGGGTCCCTGCTGCTGGCTTGGGAGCAGGCTTGGAGATGGAGGGCCCTGCTGGCTTCTTCACAGGAACGTCTTTCTTGGGAGGCATGATGTCAGGTGGCCAAAGGACAGTGTGCCGATGGGGGCACCCATCTCTGTTTAAATAGCCAGGGAGTCTGGGATGTCAAGGGGCGGGAGCAGGGGCAGGGAGCCAGTTGGCGGCAGTGGGGTAGAGGGATATGTCTGGCCACTTGCACTCTCTGAGCCTCCTGTAGTGCAGGACTCCTGCTGCAAGGTTTTCCCCTCTGTCCACCCTTCCCCAAAAGCTGGTTAGGACAATGTTCCCTTTGGGGAGTGGGGAGAGGAAGCCAGAGATGCCCAGACCAGGAGCTAACCTCCTGGACCAGGACAGGATGCCTGCCAGTGATACTGACATGAGGGTGATGCAAAAGATGGGCCACCCCATGTAGCTTTAGACTCTAGAAGGTGGAGGGCAGGGGTTGGGGAAGCTTGTAGGAACTGGGAAAACTTAAAGTGGGAGCTGGAAGTGGTGAAAAGTTTTTTTTTTTTTTTTAAAGCAGTCTTTTATGGTTGACTGTCAACAATAAGGGGGAGTACCTGACCCCATAATGTACTTGTAGTTCCAGGGCCCATACCCAGGGCTGGAAGTGTCCACAGAAATGGGAAGGGGAATGTGACACTCCCCACTGTCTCCTGTATCCAGTACTGATTTAGGGATGAGGATACAGAAAAGGATCGGGTTTAACACAAACCACTCTTTTTCCATGAAAGAAACCTTTTCCCTGAAGTCCACGGTCATTCAAGTCAGGTAAAAGGCAGGGTGCTTGCTGAATCAGGCACCTGGCTGGAAGGGCGGGCTTGGGGAGACAAAGGGCCTAGATTTCTAATGAAAAAGGATGTAGGAACTCCTGCGGGCGAAAAGAGTACTCACTCCTCAACCAGAGGCAGAAAAAAAGTCCTGACAGCTCCAGGTCATAGACCTGGCAAGGGTACAGAGGAAGGTGGGGGGAGAGCGCTGGGAAATGGGAGGGAGGGATGGATACTTTTGTTCTGAAAGAAGGATTTAGGCAGCATTCTGAGGAAGACAGTAGTACAGTAATTCCACTTGGGCCCTGGGGTTCAGGGAGTGAGTGATGTTCGGGCTCCCATTTGCAAGAAAAGCGTCTGAATCTCATTATTACAAATTGTCCCATTTTTGAAAATAAGGAATCATTCCTCCCGCGGACAATAACTCCATCTCTCACACCCACATACTCTAAATCTTAAAGGAAAAAGACCCTCCCTAGCCCCCCAAAACTCACCCTGCGTGGTCCGGTCAGGGATGGGGGCGGGACGCTGCGCAGCCCTTGGCCCTGAAGGGTTAATTTCGGTGGCCG
Source organism: Petromus typicus (assembly GCA_004026965.1). Taxonomy (NCBI): domain Eukaryota; kingdom Metazoa; phylum Chordata; class Mammalia; order Rodentia; family Petromuridae; genus Petromus; species Petromus typicus. The sequence goes on along the minus strand of PVIR01030874.1, from coordinate 3,108 downwards.
CAGAGCATGTCGGGACCTGTAGTCCCGCCGCGCGCAGGCTCACGGGAAAGCACTCCAGCTCGAGGCGGAGGTGGCGGTGGGGGCTTCCGGCCGGCGGTGGCCGTTAATGACTCAGGTTTTGTGCAACGCTTCTTGTACCGGAACTGAAAGGCCGTGAGCAATCCCCGCACTTGACCCTCTGGGCCTGGGAGCCCCTCGGGATATTGCCCTCTCTTGGCCCGGTGTAGTTGCCTGTGCCGTGTGGGTGGGACAGCTTTCCCATCTGTGGCGGGAGAATTCAGCAGTAAGGGAAAGTCGAAGCTGCAGCAAACGATCTGCAGACCCGAAAGCTGGACACTTAGTACTCGTGGCCTCTCCTTTCTCTCCCAGTTTGGTAGAAAGAGAACAGAAACCTGGAGATGCTGTGTGGCTTGGAGTCGTCTTTTTTTTTTTTTTAAACGAGTTTTTCGCCGAAGTGAATGTTGCAGTTTGCACTTAATCCTGGTCACCTGCCCCAGCCTCTCTGAGTCAAGGTTTTCCACCGCTTAGGTACCGTCTCTGTGATATTCAGAGGTCTCTTTCGCTCCGAAATCCTCGTCCCCCCGCAGGTGTCAGAGGTCGGGGAGCCGGAAGGGGACCAGCCAGGCTCACCTTTATTACAGGGGTAGTATAAGCCCTTGCGGGGCGCCTTGCTCTGAAGGCTGCCGCGGCGCTGGGCGTGCAGAGTGAGTGGCTCCGAAGAGTAAACCTGCGCGGGTCCGTGGGTGAGGCGTTCAGTGACATACACAGATTGGGGAAAGCTGTTTGGACGGGTAGTAATGGTATGTACGACAAAAATAACACAACACGACGATGGTACTGTTGTCAGCCATTCCTGGAGGCCTCCCCAGATCAGAGGCTGATGAAGGGGCTGGGTTCTCAGAGAGTTGTTAAGGAGTTTGGACTGGACTGGGCTGGGAACGTCCAGCAGATTACCTCTAAGGACATTAGTTCCCCCATCTGTAAAAAAGAAGTAATAATCCCACCTCGCAGAGATGTTGGGACGCCTAAGCATGTATATAGAATACAATTTGCTGTACAAATACTTACTAAGTATATTTTCTTTAATCTTCCCAAGTTGAAGTAGATGGTATTTTCCCTACTTTACATTCTTTTGAAGGATCGGTATAAAGATACTGAGAGAAAGATGGAAAACATTTTTCGTTATAAGACTGTTTAGGGAAGGGTCACGTAATATAAGTAGATACCTTGTTATTACTCTACCCCCTGCCCAATACTGGGAATTGAACCTAGAGCCTTTCCACTGAGCTACATCTCCACCCTTTAATTTTTTTTTTTTTAATTGTAAAATAGTGTCTATTGGCACTGGGCTGGACTTGAATTTGTGTTCTTCCTGCTTCATCCCCCCAGAATGCCTATATTACAGGCCTAAGCCACCGCACCCAGCTCTCTCCTGTCTTTTATTCATAACACACACACAACACGTGATTTTGGCATACGGCAGGTGATTTATATGTCATGTATATGTATTACATGACAAATGCCTGTATTGCCAAGTGTGGTGGCCCACATCTGTCCTCCTAGCTACTTGGGGAGATTGAGGCCAAGAATCTCAAATTGGAGCCAGCCTGAGAAATTTATGAAGACCCTTGGACGCTGTAGCTCACACCTGTAATCCCAGCACCAGGGAGGCTGAGGCAGGAGGATTGCTGTGAGTTCCACATCAGCTTGGACTATATAAGAAGACTCTCAAAGACGGGGGGAAAAAAAAAGTCTTGGTCAGATGTAGTTCAGTGCCAGAGCATTTACTGGAGGCTTTGATTTCAATCCCCAGCTCTAAAAAAAAAATAGCAGGCAGCAGGGGCTCACTTCTGTAGTCCCAGTTACTAAGGCAGCCAGGATTGCTTAAGCTCAGGAGTTTGAGACAGGCCTAGGCAACATAGCAAGACCTTGTCTCACAAAATAAAGCCTGTCGAGGGTCTAGGATAGCACCTCGGTAGTAGTGTATGTGTCTTATATGCCTGAGGCCCAAATTTCCATCCCCAGCACTGTAAAACCAAAACAACCTAATAGAACTGTTTCTTAAAAATTATATATCACTATATCTCTTCAGTAACTTAACTGATTGTGAGTTTATTCTGTACAATATACCTATCTTTTTAGACACTAGCTAGCCAAGTGTGGCGGCACATGCCTGTAACCGAGCACCCAGGAGCCTGAGGCAGAAAGATGGCTGTGAGCTCTGTGCTAGCCCGAGGGACAAGGTGAGTTCAAGCCAGCTAGACTGCATAGTAAGACCCTGCCTCAAACAATAGAAACCTAGCAGCTAATGTGTTAATATCTTAAACAGAGAGAACACTATTGTCTACATATATAGGAAAGGATCTGTTAAGAAGAATGTCTTGAGTTATCAGGCATTTTGACCAGAAAATAGTCCCGTGAGTAACCCGTAGTGAAAAGAGGAAGGACAATGTGGATGTCTTGTGATACAAACAGAATTTACAGAGGCCTCTGAAGTCCAGGGGGTACTGGAGATTCAACTCAGCTACATCTCTGGCAATTTATTTTTTAACTTTTGAATAGTAGCTTCCTAAGTTGCTGAATTTACCCAGTTGGGCTCCACCTTGTGACAGTTACTTGAGCATCCCACAGTGCTGGGATAACTGCTGCGCGCACCAGCACCTCACCCAGTTCACAAGTCATTCTTACAACCCTGTACTATATGCAAGATATCAAAGTAAATTTATGAAAAGAATGCTAGTTTCCCATGTATAATGTTTTAAAATAGTGGTTTCCAAGTTGGGTGTGTCCACAATGAGCACAAACCTGTAATCCCAGTATATTGGGAGGCTGACAGGATTGCAAATTCAAGCAATTTAGGGAAAGCCTGTCTCAAAAATATTCAGAAGGGGGCCGGGGATATAGCTCAGTGGTTCCGGCGCCTGTCTTGCAAGCGCAAGGACCCGGGTTCAATCCCCGGTAACCACATAACAATACTGGGTGTGGAGACTCACCCCAGCGGCAACCAGTACCACATACCACAGTGCCGGGCGTGGTGGCTCACGCCTGTAATCCCAGCACTCAGGAGGCAGAGGCAGGAGGATTGTGATGTGAGTTTGAGGCTGAGCT
>PVIR01030873.1:0-19911 GCA_004026965.1 Petromus typicus | reverse complement strand
CACTCAGGAGGCTGAAGCAGGAGAGTCACTGTGAGTTGGAGGCCAGTCTGGGTTACATGGTAAGATCCTATCTCAAAAAGAAAAAGAAAAACTGATAAACGAAAAGAACATAAAAAAAGATTAATAAGGTATTTGGCAAGCTCGAAGATGATGTAACTAAACAGATAATGGACTAACTTTACACGATGATCAGTGAGCTTTAAGAAGACCCTAAAAAACCTAGATGAACTAATCAGAATGATATAAAATATGAATGGCCATTCCATGAAAAGGTATCAAACAGAAATCCAGGAGATTAAAAAAAATTCTATTGAAAGTATGGGCAGCAGAAGTGACCAATAAGGAGAGAATCTAAAACTAAAAGGTAGGGCTGATGCAGGCGATCATCTATTCAGTAATACCTTAAAAATAACTGATACCAGAAAATGATCCAACAGCTGCTAGATGAAAATTGAAGAGAACACCAACAAGTAGAAAAGCCACTCCGTTTTTGCATAAATAGAACCAGTATTGTCAAAACATTACCAAAATTGATATAAAGATTCAATGCTCCAATCAAAATACCAACAGCATTCGTCACAAAACGAGAAAAACATAATCTTAAAATGTATATGAGAAGAATCCCAGACTAACAAAAGTAATCCTGGCCAGTAAGCATCACAATCTCAGATTTCAAGTCACATCACAAAGCTCCAGTGATAAAAGCAGCAGGTTTGTCATCGCTGGTGTAGGTGAAGATTTCTTGAACAGAACCCCCAATGATACAAGAAATAATACAAAGAATCAACAAATTGGATTATATCAAATTAAAAATCTTTATAGCAAAGGAAATATCAATAGAGTGAAGAGACAACGTACAGAATATATTTTTGCCAGCCAGCTATAGGACAAAGGACTAATTTTAGAATACATAAAGAATTCTACAAATAAAATAAAGACTCTCCCACAAAATAAAAGGCCCACCCAATAAAAAATGGGCACCTGAAATGAATAAACACTTCTTAGAAGAAATACAAATGGTCAATAAATACACAAAAAATATTCAACATCTTTAGACAGTCGGGAAATATAAGTTAAAATGACACAGATTTCATTCTATCCTCAGTAAATTTAAAAAAATATACTGGAAGACTGCAGAGAAAAGAACCCTTCTACATTGTTGATGGAAGTGCTACAACCACTATGCAAACCAATACAGGTTCCTCAAAAAAACTAAAACTACAAAGTTCATGTGACCCAGCTATTCCCCTTAGATATCCTCCCAAGAGTCAGACATTTAATGGTGAGATACACAGACCCACGTTTACACCAGCACAACTCATAATGACTAGGTCTTGGGAGTGGTGTCCATGTCCATCAATGCATGAATGGACAAACTGCAGTACATATACACAGTAGAGTACTACTCAGGCAAGAATGATAAATTTGAACCATCTGTAGAAAAATTGCCTTTGAAATAATGTTTAGCGAAAAAAAATTAAGACACAGTTTATCATATGGCTTCTATGATAAAACCAAAGCAGACAATAGGAAACAGGGAAATAGGTCTTTTCCAAACAGTAAGGGACTCTAGAGATGGGAGGGCAGAGGATTAAAATGAGGTGATGTACATGTGTAGGAACTTCTCCAGAGAATGTATTCACTATGCATTGTAATGTACTAATAAAAAGACTTGTTTCATAGATATACTGTGATATACTAATTATATCAATGTTTTAGTTAATGATCACTGACCAAGTACCAGTTTAGGTTAGTAACTTCTTAGATGTCGCTTTCAAGGAAGAAAAAAACACTTGCATTTGTATGTTTTCCTTGTACTTACATTCATTTTAAAGCAGTTAAAGTTTAACACAATTAGGCACCATCATTTAAGAGGCCAAAAGTCTCCAGACTTCTGCCTCTGAACACGAGAATGTGTGAGACCAGATCCTTATCAACTCAAAAAACGACAAAATAAGCAAACCCATAGCTTTCACTATGGAAGAAAAGTCCAGGGGGAAGAGAAGGCGGGCAAGGAGTTTCCCTTATCACAAGCAGAAGGAGGCCAAAGGCGACTGAACGGAGGAGCAACAGAGAGTTCCAGGCCGTGCAGAAAGTGGAGAGGAAAAGCCTTCCTGGCCAGCTCAGCAGGCATGGCGAAGAGGCCAGAGGAAGCAGCAAGGCAAGGAGGCACCGGGGAGGATGGAAACTGACACTACATGCACCAGTGAAGCTGCCTAGCTGTGGGGACAGAGTAGCTGGCGACCAGCCGGGGAAGGGACGCCACTTCCCGTAACTCGAGCGTCTTGCAGAAGTTCAAAAACATTTGAAAGGATATAAAAAGGCAGCACTTAGCAAAGTAAAAATTCACAAGTCTCATGTGCAACTAAGTTCCCTGCACAAAAGGTGCGAGGCCAGTGAAGGAGCGCTCAAGACGGAGAAAAACTGCAAGTGCACCGTAGGCTCCTCCGCGGGCCCAACACGAGTCGCGGGCGCAGAAGCTCATCCGAGCCGCTGGGCGACGCAGGACAGCGCCAACGGCGGGCAAGGCCCAGGACACAGCGCCAGAAGCCACCCACGCACAGGAGGGCAGAAACACCGGGAAGCTCGCAGGCAGCCGGCCAGGACGGCGGGGGCCCCAGGGCCACGCAGAGAACGCCGGTCTCCAGCCCCACGACCTCACTGCCCGCCACCTGTCCACAGTTCACGAGGACTCACGGCGCCGGCGGGACCGCCGTGACGCACGAAGCGTTTGGGACGTCCGCGCCGCGCTCTGGGCGGGCGCAGCGGAGCAGGAAGAAGAGCACGCGCGCTCAACAGGAATCTGACAGGCCACAGGGATCGTTGGGCGGGGCGGGCGGGGCGGGGAGGCGAGCATGCGCATTGGGGAGTGTGAGGCCGGCGACTGGACCGCAGGTGCAGCGCGAGGGGTGGGGTGAAGCCTTCGAGCATGCGCACTGATGGCGCGCAGAGGCGATGGGTTGCCTCGACAACGCCAAACCGTGCAGGGGACAGACCTCAGTGGACTAGACGGAGCACAGTCGTTGCCTGCCCGCGCAGCGGTGTTTGTGAGCAGGGCGAAGCCCGAACTGGCACCTGGTGAGGGCCGTGGACGCCAGCCAGCGCCGCTCGGGCCCGGGCGTCCTCCTGGTCGGCGGTGGGTGTCGCAGACCCGGGACGCGCGAGGGTTCAGAAGTTAGGGTTGTGGCTGTCTTACCGATGACGGTTATGGCCGTTTCGATTTTTTATTTAGTACGTCTGTTAGTTTCTTATACACGGCGATGACTGTGTACCCAGGCCCAGAGCGATCTTCTTGGGGTCACTGAGAACTATCGGGCGCTGCGCGCTGTCCATGTTGCCCTAGTCGCCGCGGCGGGCCCAGCCTAGTTTCTTGACCGCCGGCTGGCGCAGACGACTTCGTGAAGAGCCACTCGGTCTCCGTGCAGGTCTTCTTTATGACTCGTAGTTGGATTCGATATTTGAAGTTGGCAATACCTAAATTCTAAAATTTCACGAAGCAACAGAACTTTAAAGGGTCAGTCTTTAAAAATTCTCACCTTGACAGTAGTTTACAGTCTAGGAATGACAAAGTCGTAGTCTGTAACAGGCTTATTAATAATTATAAATGTTACTAAAATTGTACAGTCTGTAGTATTATGCAAACTATCTGCCAGGTTGTAGGCATTTTGAATGTAGAAATAATGGAAATATTCCAGTAGTTTGATTACATTTACCATTTCCCCAATATAGACTATATTGGCAGAATGTTGCATAAGTTTGTTCATCCCAGATGACAGAATTAGAAGGGGACAAGATAAGGGTTACAGTAAACTGACCTCTGGCTTCTAAAGAGTTCAAGAGCACTGAGCATTTCTATTCCAAACCTAGGGTATCTCACGCGTGTGCTTTACTGTCCTTACTTTTCCTACCCTCTTATGTGAGTTTATTTTCCATTTTTTGTTTGTTTCATTTTTTTGAGACTGTCTCATTTTGTAGTTGAGGCTGACTCTGAACTCTCTATGTAGCCCAGGCTGGCCTTGAACTCACCACAATCGTCCTGCCTCTGCCTCCCCTCCCTGTACTGGGATTACAAGCATGAGCCACCACACTCGGCGAGTTTATTTTCTTTATTGAATAATTCAATATGGATGTTTGTCCCAGTGCTGGGAATTGAGTCCACAGCCTGGCACATGTAAGGTAAATGCTGTACCACTGAGCCATGTCCTCAGCCTCTGATTCCTTTCTGCCTGTCACTGTCCCCTGTACTGATTTGAGAGTTAAGCCCAGGGAGCACTGAGCTTCCCAGCCCCTTTTTATCTTTGTTATTTTGAGACAGGGTCCCCCTAAACTACCCAGGCTGACTTTGAACTTGTGGTTCTCCTGCTGCAGCTCAGTAAGTAGCCAGGGTTACAGGTGTGTACCACTGTAGGCTGTGTGAGTGTGGTACTGGGAATTGAACCCAGGGCTTTTGCACCAAGCAACACCCTTATTTTGAGACAAGGTCTTGCTCATTTGCCCAGGCTGGGCTTGAATTTGTGCGCCACCCGCCCCAGCTTCCCAGAATGTTTGGGGGATAAGCATGTGCCACCAGACCCTGCAGCCACTTTTTGTTTGTTCTGTGCGGCAGAAGATTGAGTCCAACGCTTCAGGCGAGCCAGGCGGATGTTGTACCACTGAGCTGCATTCCTGGCCCTTTTTAGGGTCTTGAGCTGAAACTGTCAGTCATCCTGCATCAGCACCTAGAGTAACTGGAATTTCAGTGTGCTGTCCTGTACCTGCTCCTTGTTTATATCCAGTTCTTTAGACGTTAGACCCTCAATACTTTTTCCTGGATTACTGGAATAACTTTGTCTTTCTCCATCCTAGTACATTTGGGAGCCTCGCCTTCATAAAATACACTCTTGTCCAGAAATCAAAAGGGCAAATCCCAAATTCCTTCACAAGTTTTGAAAAGAATTGGGACAAGAATTACTGTTTATAGAATATCTTCTGTGAGAAAACTTTCCTTTTAATTTGTGGGGTTTTTCTCATTCAATCTGTATAATAAGCTGGGAAAGTTGGTGTTTGTGGGGTTTATTTTATGGACAAGGAAACAAGTGCACATATGGTATCTGCCCTCCCCGCCGCATGCCGGACGTCTGTGGGGGCAGGGAGTTATCCAGCGCCCCTCTTGCAGCTTCTTCACGGCTCCCTTTCCCCTGGTGTCCTAAGTGCTCTATTTTCCTTGCCTCTGAGCTACTACTATCTGTTCATTTCCCTCCATTTTTTAAATCTCTGTTTGAATGTTTTCTGGAGGAAGTGTTTCATATACTATTCTCAGTTCGTTTTGGTCTCCTGTTTTTGGTCTGCGATTTTGTCGTACTTGTGCATAATGTTATATTGGCCGATAGACTGCTCTCATTTAAAAGTTTTCCTCCAACGCAGGTGAAGTGTCAGACACTTGGCTGGGTCAGGTCGTAAGTGCCTACGGCCCTCTCTGTCCTGCGGAATCCGAAGGGGGCCCAGCGCTGCCCCGAGCTGGCGTTGGCCTTGACTTCGTTGTCCGTCAGACCCTTCCTGCGTAAACCCTTCATACACCTCGGTGAGGATCTTCATGCCCGCTCTTCTGTGGTCTGTGTTTTACAGCGGAAGCCTGGGAGAAACGCGTGAGATGTGGTGAGAGGGTCGCTCACACCCCTCAGCGCTCCGGGATTCAGCATGTTACGAAGCAAGGTACACTTTCCTTCCTGCCTTTCTTCACGGACTCCATTTTGATTCACACTCGAGAATGTAAAATAGTGTGGAAGCCTCGCAGACACAGGCACTAGCATCGTGCGCTGGGCTCACAGTAACCCCACACCAGCCCGGCGCCACGCATGTGGCCCGGCCAGTGGGAAGCGGAGGGGGGAGGGCTGCCCCAGCCAGCACTGCGAGCACCTGGTGCCTGGGTGGTGACTTTTATTCCGCCTAGGAAAGACATTACATTTTCACAGAAAGTACAAACCTAGGTGCGAGATTCTCTTTAATATTTGCCTGGAGTCTAATTTAATTATAGTGAAACAATATGGATTTGTTTAGGCATGTACAGGTTTATAAGTTGTAATGCTTTTATTTATATTATATTTAAGGCTTTAGTAATTAAAAGAAAAGATATGCCTATGTTGCCACCATAAATGATGCGCCTGGGGTCTACGCTAGTATAGGCAGCAGAGGCCAGGACTTTCTTTAGCAGGAAGTTTGGTCAAATGGACCATCAGGGTCCATTGCTGAAGCCTATTTTCTTCAAAACAATATGTTGTATAATGTTCCTATAACGAAGACTTCTTTCCTCCTTTTTAGGAGCATTCCTCTCAAAAAGATAATGTAGCAATCACTGCCGTTGCTTTACAAGATCACATTTTACATAATCTTCAACTTGGGAATCTTTCAGTGGCTGGTCATTTTAAGACAAAAGTACAAAAAAAAGAGAATGGGTCAAAGTCTCTAAAAAGAAATGTAAAAGCAGTAATAGATACTGGACTTAAGAAAACTCCAGAGGAATCTAAAGCAGAAGACCCTGAAAAGGAATATGTCCTCGATCCCACACCACCACCATTAACTTTAGGTGAGCTAATCTGGCTGTGCTTATTAGCACTGATTCACCTGTTGAGTTTAATGATACAGAACTAATTTGCTTATCCACAAAGATATACATGTGCTGAAACTTAAAAATGATAGGAAGAATTTGAGCAAGGAAATAAAGACCCTCTTATAATCCTAGAGCTCTGGTAGTCTGAGGCAGAAAGATTGGAAGATGGAGGCCAGCTAAGGCAATTTAGTGACTTAGCAAACCATCTCAAAAAAATTTTAGACAGGGTTCTGCCTCAGTGCAAAGGCCCTAAGTTGACAGAGAGAGAGAGGGAGAGGGAGAAAGAAAGACAGAGAGAGAGAAAGAGAGAGGAAATAACTGATAGAGAAGGAACACTATTATAGTAAAATGACAGTTATCTGCAGCAGACAAGCAAACAGCACAGTAGTCATCAGTGGATGAGACCAGTGGGAAGGTCATGCTAGACTAGGCTGTGTTCACACAGGCTCACAGGGACCCCACATGGTGTCCACTACAAAGGAAAAGTAGTAACACCCTGATTCCCCCCCAGGCTTGCAGCATGCTCACCGGACATTGAGTGGTGTCCGCAGCAGTAGCACACACTGACAGAGTGCCACCAGGTGGAAGACGTCACTTCTGTGGGGTTCCTACCCAAAATACATAGGTGAATTCCCTCTTGGGGATGCTCAGACAAACCCAAACTGAGAAGCTCTACCAGTTCTCTGGCAGCAGTCTTCAGGCCTCGAGAAGCGAAGGCCCAGACGCTGTCCCCAATTATAGGAAGCCAGGGTGTACGAAAAACAAATGTAGTGCATGGTCTGGAACCCGTCCTAGTTTAGAGAAGATCATCCGTGAGAGCAAGAATGAAATCTAAAGACGGAACTAAGGTTGTGTTAGTCCATCCTTATCTATGGGGACTGTGTCCCAGGATTCCCAGTGGATGCCTCAAACCACAGGTAGCTTCAGCTCTGTGCCCTGTGTTTTCCCCTAGACAGACATCCCTATCACAAAGCTTAATTTGTAAATCTGACACCGAGAAATTAACAAGAATAAGTAATAATAACATAGCTCCATCCCAGCCATGTGCTATGATGGAGGTTGTGCAATAGCAGACTCTTTCCAGATCTTACTACACTGCATGCCGCCCTCTTGCTGTGATGAGGGAGAAGCATACAGAGCCTGCATAAGGACACGAGGGGCCCAGGCACTGTGACCTTCCACTGAGATGTCAGAGACAGTGTCTTCAGCTTGGGGTGACCCGAGACCACTAACTGTGACAATGTCAGTGGTTGGAAGTCAGGAGCAAACAGTGTTAGTGGCTAGAGAGCTCTGATACATGAGATGGTTTTTGCCAAAACTTTTTGGGAAGATGCTATAATAGGAAGCTGTTACATCTTTGAACTCCTCAAAATGTTCCTGTCAAAGTTAGTATCCTCTAGCAGTTCTGTGGGTGATTCCGTGATGTAGTCCATGCAAGCACCTTGTTGTCCTTCAATGTCCACGCAGTTGGAAACACTTTGGCAAATTTTGGAAATGTCCACGTTTCCTCTTCATCTTCAGAAGGTGATTCAAGGCCTTCCAGTTCCTCACTGTTAACATTTCTCCATGGCCTTTCATATGCTTTTTTGCATCATCCACATGGGCAAATCCTGCTCTTTAATCTGTCTTACCATGTGAAGGGTTTTCCTGACATCGTAACACCCTCCCAGGAGGCCTTTAAAGCAGATACACTTCTGTCCTAAGTGCTTTCAGTAGTTGCTGGTTTTTAACTCACCCATTGAGTGGCTTCGACACTGCCACCGGGTCTGCACTAGTGAGTTCTGATGCTGCCGTGTTCCAGGCTGGGGTTCGTATTGATGGTGTCTGTGGCTGTGACACACTGCCTGTGTTAGGGGAAGAAGCAGTGAGGTGCGTGTGGAGATGAAAACACAGCTTTGCCATCTTCATAGCAAGCAGATTCAGGCTGGCCAGGGGCATGGTCTGTTGTTAATAAGTCTTAAATTCCAGCCCTTCCTTGTCCAAGTGTATTTGTTTCCACGTCTGAGATGAAGTGTGGCGGAACTACCCATACCCAGGGGTCTACCACCTCACTGACTAGAGATACAAACTGGCTGTCACCATAATTTTGGATATGTGTTCTGGGACAACTTCTCAAACAAGGATGTGTTCCCCAAAAGTTGAGGGAACTCACTGAACTCATTTGTGAAATTTATCAGCTTGAACCTTTTATCTCTCCTTTTTTTTTTTTTTTTTTTTTTTTTAGACAGGGTCTCACTTTGTAGTTCAGGCTGGCCTAGGCTACATAGTGAATTCTAGACCAGCCTCAAACTCACAGCAGTCTTTCTGCCTGTGCCTCTTTTGTGCTGAGATTAGAGGCATGAGCCACCACACCCAGCCTCATGGTGTGTGCTCACCAGTTATCGAACTTGGGACCTTGCACTTACGAGGCAGATGCAAGAACCACTGAGCTAAATACCCAGCCCATTTCCCTTTACTTGATGGCATTCTGTTGAAATGTATTTGGCTGAAAGCACAGCATGATACCCAATAGTGACAGGCTCCTCAGGGATGTGTACTGTTAGCCATGTTGGCAGGAGCAGCTCTGTCCTCAGCACCCCTGTCTGGAGCCTCTGTATGGAAAGCTAGGACTCACTTCACTTGAAACGGGTCACACGCAGGTTGACTTGACGGATGGCAGGCGACCATGACCGGCAGAGGTGTCAGAATTTGCTGCGTGGAGCTCGTCCTGCACAACCTGGTGGTTCTGCTGCAAGACCAAATGGAGCTCTGGTCCTGCCAAGCCCAGATCGACTCGAGTTTTTTGTTTTTCTTGTGACAGTTTCAGTATTTGTACATTTTACCAGAGGCATATTAATCATACCTAGATTTCTAGGTATATTTTGGAGTATAGTTATCAATACTACTTTATTTTTATCTCTTCATTGTAAAGTTGTTTGTTTTGTTTTGTTTTGTTTTTGCTTTGGTGGGCATCTAACTCAGGGCCTGTATGTGCCAGGCAAATGCTCTGCCCCTGAGCTACATCCTCAGCCCCCTTTCTTTTCAGTCTGCCTTTTGTCTGCACTTTTTTTTTTTTTTTTTTTTGCCTAATTTTGTCAGAAATGTCTTTTTTGAGGAAAACTAATTTGGGCTCATACCTTGTATTGGTTTTGTTTTCTTTTTGGCTTCTTTGTGCATTTCTTCCCTCTTTTCCTTCCTTCTCGTTTCCTTTTGTTCTTTAATATTTCTCTGTCCTGGTTTCTCAGTTGAACCACTTAGCCTATTTGCTTCTGGACTTTGATTCCTGGCACCCACAGCCATGCAGTGTGCTTCTCCCAAACTGTCCCTCAGTCCAGCTCACACTCACACATCACACTCCTACAATGTCTCAACTTGTGAACCGGACCAGACCAGACTGGACCGAACTGGACCAGACAGGACCAGACCTCTTCATTTCCTTTTTGGCTTTTTCTTAAGCCGCAGTTATTGGGTCACATGAGTTGCACATCCATAATCCAAAAGCCCCAAATCCAAACCATTTTGGGCGCCAACATAATGTGATTTTAGATTTTGGATTTCCAGAGTAAAGACTCAAAAAAACTCCAAAATGGGAAGCCGCCAGACGCTAAAATGTGTCTGATCACAGACTGTTTGAAGAGAGGTACTCAAACTACCCATTTTAGTTTTCATGTACATTAATTGTTTAGCACTTGCCTTTAAAGTACTGCTTTTTGTTTTGCCTTTAAAGTACTGCTATTTTAAAATACACTGTACTTGAGAGTAATTTGAGATTTACTGAAGAGATGCAGAAGTGGGCCAGGCCTGCACCCAGCACCCCTGGTGCTAATGCTTTACATTATCGTGGTCTGTTTTGCAAATTGAGAAAAGCATATTGGTCTCTCCCAGTTCACTAAGTCCCAACTGGGCTGGACACCGTTTGCAGAGTGCCTGTCATGCATCAGGATCCAGCCAGGTGACTGTAAGGACAGTTTTTCACGGCCTGGGCCGTGGAGCTGGCCCCTCCACATGGGTTGTGTGATGATGCGCTGTGTCCTGTCAGGTGCACGGTGACCTCTCCCTGCCAACAATGAGCGGGACCTCTGGCCAACAGGAGTCTGCGAAGCCACCTTTTTCCCTTTCCGCTCTTCCTGGGCAGCAGTTCTCTATACCCAGCCCACAGCATCAGGGAAGCGAGGGAGGGAAGGAGCTCACCCCTGAAGGAGAGAACATCTTAACTTTCCACACGTAAATAGCACCTTTGGTGTTCACCACTTGGCTCCATAGTTAGACCAGAAATCTGGATTGAAACAACCTGGATGGGCCAAGAGTGAGTCACACACCGCGTCTCCCCCAGGCTCAGAGAGGCAGCCTGAGCCCGCTCTCGCCCAGAGAGCACACAGTGCGTGTCACTGCGTCAGGATGTGTCGCGCTGTGCTGTTCTGTATGTACTTTGTTTGCATAAAATATCATGACCCTGGCTCCAAAGAAACAGTAATACCTGTATTAGTCCTAAGAGGAGAACTGAGAACCAAATAGAGTTAAAGAAATCATTGAGAAATTTGTTCAAGTTTTAGAAAAATGAATTTACAAGTGTAATTTGGGGGCCTCAGCACCAATTATTTGGTTTTCTAGTATTTATATGGGAAAACTATGTTCGGTTCTCAAACTTTCTGGTGTTTGAATGCAAAATTGGAACACTTTGAGTTCAACAGTTGAGGTATCCCTGTATTTTATAAGGAATTCTTCCCTAAGACAGATGTCTCCTCTTTGCATTGATTTCTTTATCTGGTCATCTGTCCCAGTAAGGTTCACATACCCTTCTTCTACATTTTGGCTTGTATCTAGTACTATCACTGTTGTTTTCTTCTTGTTACCGTTGCCTCTTTGGCCACTGGCTCTCTGGGGTTGGTCCTTACTTTTTTTTTTTTTATTTCTGTATATTTCCTTTTTCTGCCATTGCAAGATCCCAGACATGCATGTGGCCTGTTCCCTGTCCTAGCCCTAGAAATAGTGTTTCTCCTTGGATCCAAGTTCCTGTCACTGGAGCCTGGGGTCCGGAAGCCACCAGGACTACATGGCAGCCAGGGGCACAACGGTCTCCATTGAACATGGCCTCGTCTCCATGCTCCCTCTGGTTCTCATGTCTTGGTTGGTCCAGTTACAGACAGGGCTCAGTTTAGGTGACAGGGGAGAACGGGTGTCAAAAGGTGGAGTCTGGGCCACACAGCAGGTTCCAGGCAGCCCGGTCCTCGGAGGGGACAGCCGTGACTTCCCTCACAGCCTCTCACTCACATCCTCACTTCTTTTTCCTCCATCTGGAAACCTGTCCCCACCTTGCTGTAATTCCTGCACCCTGCAGCCTCCATTCCCTTGCACTGTCTAAAAGCCACCTTTGAGTTATTTTCTTCAAATTCTACTCTCCATGTTCTGTTTACTCTGAGTACAAAGTGGGTTGCTGGGAATTAAACTCAGAGCTTTTGCACTGAGCTACATCCCAAGCCCCTCCCCACCCTTTTCTTTAAATTTTGAGACAAGGTCTTGTTGATGTTCCTGGATTCAGCTTGGCTTTCTGATCTCTCTGCCTCAGCCACCGGGAGTGCTGGGGTGACTGATATGTGGCCTGAGCCCGCTCTGCCTGCTCTCTGCAGTGTCTGTGTCTCAGACACCCAGGCACCTCACCTCCCATTCTCTGCTGTATTATTTGGCTACTTCCTGGACTCAGATCCTATAGAACTGGGAAATGTATCCTGACAAAAGTATCATTTCGTAGGGATTTTGTGGCAAGGAAGAGAGGTGACTACTGTGCACTGCATAAAGGTAGCTGTTGGAGGAAGTAAGATAAAGTGGACAGGAATGCTGAGGCCAATAGTTAAATGAGGTGAGAAGCATGAGGACATTTCTGAAAACTCACTATTCAGTTTTTCCTTCCATATAATTGAGTATCAGTCCTGCTTATCTTGCAGAATTTTTGTGACTGTTAAATGAGATGTGGGGAATTGTTTGTAAATAAAATCATACATTATTATTAAAAATGTAAGGTGTTACCCAACTTCCATATCTCTGTAGAAAAATAGCATTCACTATATTATGAAACAATATAAGAATGATAGATATGGCCCTCGAATACTCAGTAGCAGATAGTGAGGTTCAAATTACAGAGAAGTCCTGATTCCTCTCACACTGCTGTCTACCTCCAGCACAGAGGCTGGGCCTCTTCACACCGCCCCCACCACCACTGTCGCCAGCTGAGTGGGAGAGAGTGAAGCAGAGGTCTGTCCTACACGGCGACTCCGAGCAGCCATGCCCCATCTGCAAAGAAGACTTCAAGCTCCACTCACAGGTGCTGAGCATGGGCGGGGGGTGGGGGTGCTGGGTCAAGCTGATGACACTGGGCACCTGCTTTCCAGCCCCTGCCTACCCCATGTCACCCCTCACTCTTACATGTGGGTCCCACCAGTGAGAGTATGTGTGTGAGGGGGCTGGGCACGCGGGTCCAGCTTGGTGCTGCTGCCTCTAGGTGACAGCCAGGGAGCATAGGGCACGAAGGGGTTTTAGGAATTACATCCTAAAAGAGAAGAAAAACGATGTGTGAATATGAAAGGGGTGACAGAATCCATGGCTCTTTCCATCTTTATTCATGGATCTATGGCAGTAGGTCCATGATGCTGGTTTTACAGATGACATGTGACCTACGGCCTGGGTCGGCTTCTGTGCGTCCTCCGCCGTCTAAAATGCCCTCTCCAGGGAGTGGGGATGGCAAGTCCTCCAGTTGTCCTGGTGACGCTCCCCGCATTGTGTACTGAGAGACCAGTGGAGGAACAGCAGACAGAGTTAGTTCCGAGCTTAGAAGACCCATCTAGGGCCGGGGAGTTAACTCAGTGGTTCTGGCGCCTGTCTTGCAAGCGCAAGGGCCCAAGTTCAATTCTTGGTAACCACATACCATACTGGGTGTGGAACTCACGCCCAGCAGCAGCCAGTACCACATACCACAGTGCCGGGCATGGTGGCTCACGCCTGTAATCCCAGCACTCGGGAAGCAGAAGCAGGAGGATTGCTGAGATGTGAGTTTGAGGCTGAGCTGAGTGCCAGCCTGAACCACAAAGCGAGACCCTGTCTCAAAAAACCTAAAAAAAAAAAAAAAAAGAAGACCCATCTAAAGGCCCTGGGCTTTGCTGACAACTCAGCCTGAAACTCTCAAATTTAACCTTTTTCTAGAAGCTTCATGATCAGCCCTAAGTTCACAGTTCTTAGACCTGTTCATTAGTGATGTGAATTCAAAGGTGACTCGGAACGTGCTTATTGTCTTCCGGTTCTCTGTAGGAGCTAATCTCAGCTATGTGAGGCGGGGTGCTCTGGAAAGACTGTAGCCCATGAACCACAGAATTGCCACCTAAGATAATTTATAATTTAGTGCCCTCGTGTAACAAGGGAGTTAATAAAGCCACAGGGGATCTTCCTGGCCTCAGCAACCTCTGTCTTAATTATCCTATACACATTAGCCTGATTATTTGCATGAAGAATGAAAGCTTAACTATCTTATGGGGTGTCAGGGTGCATCTTGGGCAGCATTTCTTCCATTCTGTTTGCCCTTAAATTCTATTACTGTTGTTTATGTGTAGATATTAACACTTTTCTGGGATTTTCACTTATGTTTATTATTTCCAAGTTGACTCTTTTCGTAGTTAAAAACAAGAATTGGCTGGGCATGGTGGCACACACCTGTTATCCCAGTTCAACTGAAGCAGGAGAATCACAATTTTAAGGTCAGCCTGGGCAACTTAGCAAGGCTCTGTCTCAAAATTTTTAAAAATTAAAAGGGCTGGGGATACAGCTCAATAATAGAACATCCATGAGTTCAGTCCCCAGTACCAACAAAGGGGCTGAACGGAGCAAGGCTCTAAAAAGGCTACTTACTCAGCATTTCTTCCCTCCTCCGCCCGCAGCCCCTGGGGACCAGCCCCTGCCCTCCCCCCTGCACCTGCTCAGGTCTAGCTGGACACGCACCCATTCCACACAGCTTCCCAGTCTTGACAGCCCAGCCTCCTGCTTGTCGTGTTTGTCTGGGCTGCAGGTCGGTGGCGTCACTTCCCTGTACGATGACACACTTGTGCTGCACCAAACTGAAACCCACCATGGCATAAACATCAAAGCGAGCCGCCTGCCACTTTAATGTTTCAAAGCATCAGCACCGCTGCCTCCGCAGCACTCGGGATGCTGCCGGCAGGTGCCTGACCGGACCCTCTGTCTCCTGCAGGTGCTGCTGTCCTGCTCCCACGTGTTCCACAGGGTGAGTGCTGCCCACGTTGCCCCGCCAGCACCCAGGCCTGCTCTTCGCAGTCTACAGGAGAGCCGTTCGGCTCAGCCCTCATCCCCATGGGTAGTTGAAATATGGCCGCAGGCTACAGGAGCACTCATCTTGCTTTGAAAATCACGAATTTTATGTGACAAAGGCGGCCCAGCTGTTTGTCTAGCGGACTGTTGCTAGTAACGCACATCAAAGCGCCGATCGCTTAATTCCTGCCCATCTGTAGGCAGCGTGCACGCGCGTGCCTTCCCTCCACGCCAGTTCAGCCAAGAAGTTTTTGATGTCCCTGCATGTATATTCTTGTAAAAAATCATTTTTGGAACAGGTTTCACGAAGAAGGTGTTAACACCTGATGAAACTCCTTTGCTTCATAATCTAAATTGGACTGTCTCATAATTATGAGAGAAAAGAACACTATAATTACATTAGAAGTAAAAAAGTTGTTTATAAGTAATTACTCATATAATTCTAAGTGAAATCTTTTTCTCCAGGCATGTCTTCAGGCTTTTGAAAAGTTCACAAATAAGAAAACCTGTCCTCTCTGTAGAAAGAACCAGTATCAAACCCGGGTGATCCACGACGGAGCCCGCCTGTTCAGAGCCAAGTGTGCTTCGCGGTGGGTGACACGGCCTGGCCTGCCCAGTAGCCCAGGGAGGAAGGTGATGGGCTCAGTGGCCCGGGGTGTCTCCCCAGAGCCTGGCACAGGGCTGTAGGAGACCTGGAACATCCATTAAGATAGAGCCATCACGAGGTAGTCACTTTGAACTGTCTGTTCTAGAATCCAAGCCTGCTGGAGGGGCTACATTGTTAGAAAGTGGTACCGAAGCCTGCGGAAAGCCATACCTCCCACTGACCCCAAGTTGCGGAAGGAGTTCTTTGAAGAAAAGGTGAGTGGGGAGCACAAATTCTGCAGTCTCTAGATGCAAGTGGTCATTTGGGGTCAGTAATTGAGACGCTGACTTCAATTTTAGTGTTCTTAGAAGGGCCAAGAGGCTACCAGAACTCCTGTGCTACCGCCTGGCCTCCGATCTCACTGCATAAAGTGATGATGCGGTAAATTCAAAGCAACTTTTGTTTGGTCACCATGGGGCTGGATTGTCCCATCCTGAGTGCCTGCAGCATAGGTACCCGAGTGGGGCCTGGTGATCTGAATGCCTCAGGCTGCATCAGATCCCACATGGAAGCAGGGGGAGCTCCCTTGTCTGCCTTTGCTTTGTGCCTCTTCTTGTCTTTCACTTTGATTTCTTGGGGGCTTACTCCCAAGGCTTGCATCAGGTGTGGCAGAGTGAGCAAGCCAACCAGGCCTGGGGTCAAACCTTCTCTGCCTTCTCACATTGGTGCCACCAGGAGTGGTCGCTGTTGCAAGGCCTGCTGCTCTGTCGGTGCTGTCACAGAATATTTCTGCCTCACACTGTGGTTTAAGAACAAAATGAAATGTTTACAAAGGCCTAGTACAGAGGAGGGGCTAAAAACATTAATTTATTATTCAAGTTAATGTCCATATAAATCATTTCAGGTTTATCAGTATTATATAGTTTATGTTTTATTAGTGCTGTGATGTCCTGATGTCACTTCCAATCACCAAGTTGCAACTCATCATCATCATGCTATCTGTGGAAGTCCATTTCCACGGTCAGTTTCATTTTGCTGAATGTTGACCTTTTGGGTTGCACTCCCACTCAGAGTCATAAGCACGGGGAGACCTTCCACCACCACCCGTGGCAGCCCCATCTCCCTGCAGCCTTAGGCACAGGCAGGAGGGACTGGGTCTGCATTCACCCCGGAAGGTTCTGCTGACCATCCACTCTTCTCTGAGGACTGTGTGAATCCCTGGGTTTTCATTGCTCCCCAGAATTCAGCCTCTGCCAGCTGTCTCACAACCAGGAGCCCTGAAAGAAGTGGGTTAGGCTGATCGTTGGAATCCCCTTCTTGATCACTTAAATAGTCATATGTAAAAGTCCATCAGAACATTGGCTTATGACACCATGACACCTTAGGTATAAAGCAAAATGTGTTAGTTTCCCTCAGGAGCAGAACAATTGGTATATTGTGGACAAAAGCCTGGCATGCTGCAGGGCAAGTATCTGAGCAATGAAGTCAGTGGGGGCAAGTGCAAGAGGCTATGGTGGACACAGTAGGCTTCCTACTGTCCAGGGCAAGCAGAGGTAAAGAGGTCAATGCACAGTGTGCAGAGCTGTATTTGAAGATGAAAAACTAACACCCTTCAAGTCTTCAGTAGTCCTCATGGTTGAACAGGGAACAAAGGAGGTGGAAGTAGGGTTCTAGTGAAGATCCCCCCTGGTCTTGTTTACCATTACAGTTCAGATCTAAAATGTCCCCCAGTCTCATGTTCAGAGAAGGGACCTGTTTAGAGGAGGCAGGTCATGGAGGCACGACCTGGAAAAGTTTATTCTTGCTCTCAGCTCTTCTTTGCTATCTGCTTCCTGGCTGCCATGGCATGAGCAGTATTTCTTTACTAGGCCCTTTCACCATGCTGTTCCCGCCTTGGAGCTGGCCAACCATGGACTACACCACTGAAACCACAAGCTAAAATAAACTTCTTCTCATTTAAGTTGCAGGATCCAGGTGTTCAGTGCGGCCTACAGCAAAGTAAATAATATGGAAAATTAGTACGAGAAAAGTAGGGTCATTGCTATGACTATATCTTACCACGTGGTTCAGAGGCCTTAGGAAATGGTTTGTGGTGGCATTTGGAAAGGTCTGAAGACACAGGCTGGAGAAGTCCTAGAAGGCTTAATGATCTTGATGAGTGACTCTGGTTGGAGCTCAGAAGACAAGAATGCAGATAGGAATGCATACAGTAAAGGCCAGACTCAGGTGGTTTCAGGTAGAAACAAGGTCTCTATTGGAAACTAGACTAGAGCTAATGCATGTTATGCTCTGGAAAAACGTTGTCTACATTTTGTCTAGACTTAGATTAACAGTGATGGACTAATTAATCCAAAGGAAGGAAGTTCAAGGCAACATTCAGGCTTGGCATAGGTACTGTTGGCAGGTTTGGGCCAGATCTACAGTGAGAATCAGAAGAAAAAAGCATTAATGAATGATTTTTAGTTTGCTATTTCAACAAAAAGTGCCTGAACAGTTAGGGCAAAAAGATAGCGTGATTACTAGAAAGATTAGCATTTTTAAAAAGCCACGTAGTTTGCACCACAGAAATAGGATAAATGGCTTCAGGGCACCTCAAGAGTTGGCCAGATCTTACTTGTCATAGACTCAAGGATGTAAAACCATAAACCTTTCAAGAAAAACATACATCTCTGGGAAGCTTATTCAGGAAGGGCCTCCTGGAGAACTGATTCCATAGGAGTCATTTCACTATACTCAGCTACCCTGGCAGTTAGAGGCCACTGTAGCCATGATCCAAGGGAGGTTGGCTGCTGCTCAAGTTGGTATTATCTACATGATTCTGGCTTTACTATTCTTTGGGGTCAGGAAGGATTCCACTCAGATGCCAAAAGAAGGCCCAAAAAGCCATGCAAGTAGCCCCCTAGGAAGGCAGTATGTGAAGCTATGGGAAGCCAAAGGTGCAGTGGAGACTCCAGAAGTTGGAGATGCTAGGAACACCATATCTACTAAGAAAAGTTGTAGACAGCAAGTAGAGCCAGCCCAAGAAAGGCCATATGAGCTGCAACCACCAATCCTACAGAGGGGAGTACACTCAAGCCTTTGTGATCTCTCAGTACCCTCTGCCTGGGTGCTAGATATAGAGCTATGGTATTAGTGTTGCCCTGCTGGGTTTCGGGTTTCAATCTTGCTTTGGTCCCATTCCTATCCTCCTCTTCCTCCCTTTTGGAATGAATGTATTTATCCTGAGCCATCAGATATTGGCAGTATTTATCTTTCTTTTGTTTGTTTGTTTGAGACAGGATTTTGCTATGTAACCCAGGCTGGCCTCAAATTTGCAGCAGTCTTCCTACCTCAGACTTCTGAGTGCTGGATTATAGGCATGTACCCCCATGCCCAGCTCCTTTCTTTTGATTTTTACAGGGGCTCACACTGAAGAGTTTGCTTTGGGTCTCAGAGACTTTGGACTTGGACTTTTCAGCAGTGCTGAACTGTTAAGATTTTGACATCTCTTAGGATGGACTAAATCCCTTTTGCATGAAGAGATTTGCAGGTGTTTGGGGAGCAGGGGTGAAATATTATGGTTTATAGCTAGACATTCTCACAAAGCTAAAAGCACTCACAGGCAGGGCTTGTGGAAGGTTGGATTATGGAGGTGGCCACAACTGACCTGCTGTTAGGCTGCATCTGGCCAGAAGAGGGGAGTCCCCAGGGTGGGGCGTCCCTCAGTCCTCGGGTCCTCTTTTCACTCTGCCTCCTGTCACCACTGTTTCTTCTTCAGAGCTGGCTGAGCACAGACTGAAACATGAGCCAAAATGAACTTCCTCTTTTCAAGTTTTTGAATGTCAGGTATTATGTCTCAGCAACACAGAGTTGGGAGGATGTCATGATTTAGTGGATTTTAAAGAGTATTTGGAAATTTGGAATCCACAGTGTATACTAGTCTGGTGTTCATGACAACAGAACTAATATTGTTTGGTGAATAGCTGAAGCTGTACTTAAAGGAAAATCAGTAATGTCTAGTCCATTATTATGGAGCAAGAAAAAACAAAAACAGTGACCTTGCTGGGTACAGTGACACATCCTGTAATCCTAGCACTTTGGGAGGCTGAGGCAGAAGGATCATGGTGAATTTGAGGCCAGTCTGGGCTACATAATGAGTTCAAGGCCAGCCTGAACTACATAATGATACCCTGTCAGTTTTTCTTATGTGTAAGAAAAAGAAAGTATAAAGATAAAAAGAACTACTTTTTTTTTATAAAGCTAAACTGGTTCATGAAACCATTCTCTGGTATTTGAGGGAAACAGACTTTTGAAATGTGTATCACCAGAATTTAAAAAATAAAAACTAGAAAATAAAATCTCACTAGGCTTTAAAACTTGTTAAGGAGGAATGTGCAGGACACTAAGAGAAAGCGTTTGTGGTGCTGGTGATGGAACCCAGAGTCCTGTGTCTGTGAGGCAGACGCTCGAC
>PVIR01030872.1:0-19910 GCA_004026965.1 Petromus typicus | reverse complement strand
TTTCTCCAGCTTTATGAGGAATGCTTTTGGTATTTTGACTTGAATTGCATTAAATCTGTATAACAGTTGTAGAAGTATGGCCATTTTCTCCTTATAGGTTCTGCCTAATGAAGGATGGGTATATGTTTCCATTTTCTGATATCCTCATCGATCTCCTTTTACAAAATAGTGGTTTTCAATGTAGAGGTCTTGCACTTCCTTGGTTAGATTGAATCCTAATTATTTCATTTTCTTGATGCTATTGGGAAAGATGTTGTTTTCCCAATTCCTCTCCTTGAATTTTTAAAATTAAGTTTAGAAATGCTATTAATTTTTGAATGTTGAGTTTGTATCCTGGTTTGCTACCAAATTTTTTATTATTTTTCAAATTTTGTTATTCTAGGGATTTTTGGTGGCATTTTTGAGGTTTTCTCTGTAGCATATCATGTGCCAGAAAAAAATGATAATTTAACCTCTCCCTTTATTATCCATATTCCTTTTATTTCTTTTTTTATTATTATTATCTTTATTGGTACATTAAATATACACATCATGATTGCACTCCATAATGGGGATTTGTACCAGTATAAGACACAACTTAATTCTCATTTTTTCCCATAACCCTACCCACCCTACTACCCCCCCATATACATAAAATTTGTTTCCTTACTTTTTTGTTACAATCTCAACATTTTCCCCCTTCATATTCCTTTTATTTCTGTCTCTTGTCTATCACTGTAATGTTTTCAGAACTTTACTGAACAGGAGTGGTGATAGTGGAATCTTTGTTTTTTCCTGCTTTTAGAGGAAAATTTCAGTTTTTGATCATTTAGTCTGATGCTGGCTGTTTCTCATAGATGGATTTAATCAGACTGAAATAAATTAATCTGATTCAATTTTCTTTAGGGTTTTTATTACAAATAGGTATTGAAGGCTGAGGATTTAGCTCAGTGGCACTGCTGCCTGCCTTATAATCACAAAGTCTTGAGTTCAATCCCTAATACCACAAAAAAAGAAAAAAAAAAAAAGGAGCTGAACAAATGGGTATCGAACTTTGTCACATGCTTTTTCTATTTTTTTTTTTTTGTTACATGCTTTTTCCTGCATCTATTGAGATAATGTGTATATTTTTCATGGTTCTATGGACATTGTTTATTACATTTATTAACTTGCATGTGTGAAACCATGCCTGCATCTGTGGAATGGATTCTATTTGGTCATGGTGTATAATCTTGATGATTTGCTGCATTGCATTATCTTATTGAGGATTTTTGCATCAGTGTTCATTAGGGAAATTGGTTGGCAGTTCTCTTTTTTTTGTTTGATCCTTCTCTGGTTTTGGTATCAGGATAATGCTTGCTTCCAAGAATGAGTTCAGAAGTATTGCTTCCTTTTCAATTTCATTAGAGTTTGAGTAGGGGCATTAGAACTTCTCTACGTTTCTTGTAGAATTCAGCACTAAATTCATTAGGACCTAGACTTTTCTTTTTTCATAAGTTTTTAAAAATTACTTTAATTAACTGATATTACATTATTTAGAATATTTATACCTTCTTGATTCGGCTTTGGTAATTCATATATATCTAGGAGTCTATCCATTTCTTTTGGATTTTCTACTATTAGAATACAAGTTCTTAAAGTAGATACCAATGATGTGGATTTCTGCAGGATGAATGTGATTTTGCCCTTTCCTTTCTAATCACATGGATTTAGGTCTTTTCTTTCCTTGTTTTAATAAAATTTGCTAGGGATTTGTCAATTTTATTTAATTTTTCAAAAAATTAATTCATTCATTGATACTTTGTATTGTTTTCTTGGTCTCATTGTATTAACTATTCTCTGATCATTATAATTTCTGTTCTTATACTAGCTTTGAGTTTAACATCCTCCTGTTTTCCTACTGCCTTGAAATACCTTAGGTTATTTGTTTGAGTTTACTCTTGTTTTTCTGATATGGAAATTCACTGCTATACACTTCCCTCACAGGACTTATTTCATTGAATCTCATTGGTTCTGGTATATCTTGTTAGCAGTACCATTGAATTATACAAACTAACTTATTTAATTTTACATGTGACTCATTGATTATTCAAGATGGTGTGAATTTCCATGTGTCTATGTGATTTTTGTGTTTTCTCTTGCCATTGATTCCCAGTTTTATTGCATTGATTTGTTAATACACATGAGATAATTTCAGTTCCTTTGTATTTGAGATTATTCTGTGAGCTAGTATTGGTCTATTTTTGAGATTATATATGCTGCTGACAAGAATGTGTATTTTATTGGGTGGAACACTCTGTACATATTTATTAAATCACTTTGTTTAAAGGTTTGGTTCAACTCTGATATTTCTTTTTTGACTTTTGGTCTAGTTAATCTGTCTTTTTGTCATAATGTGTTCAGGCTCTGTTTACAGTTGTATTATTTATCTGGGTTTTTAAAAATCTACTAGTGTTTGTTTTATGTAGTTGGGTATGCTGGTATTTGGTGTGCATATGTTAATAATTGTTATCTCTTTGTCTTGGATTGTTCCCATAGCAAGTATGTAACATCTTTCTTTGTTTCTTCTAATCAGTTTTGACTTGAAATTCACTTTGTCTGAAGATAGAATAGCTACTTCTGCTTTATTTTTTATTTTTTATTTTTAAGGTTTTTGAGACAGGGTCTCACTTTGTAGTTCAGGCTGGCCCTGAGCTCAGCCTCAAACTCATAGCACAGCAATCCTCCTGCCTCTGCCTCCCGAGTGCTGGGATTACAGGCGTGAGCCACCACACCCAGCACTGTGGTATGTGGTGCTGATTGCTGCTGGGCCTGAGTTTCCACGCTCAGTATTGTATGTGGTTATGTGGCGATCGAACCTGGGCCGGAACAATTGAGCTAAATCCCTGGCCCATACTTCTGCTTTGTCTGAGTTCCTGTTACACAGAGTATTGTTTCTGATCATTTGACTTTCAGTCTATGAGTTTCTTTTTAAGTTAAATATGTTTCTTGTATGCAGGATATGATTGGATCGTGTTTCCTGATCCATTCTGCCAATCTGTTTTGTTTGATTTAAGAATTGAGGGCAGGGCTGGGGATTTAGCTCCAGTATCTCCCTGGCAAAAACAAGGTCCCAAGTTTGATCCCACGTAACCACATACCACAATGCTAGGCTTAGTGGCTCACGCCTATAATCGCAGCACTCTGGAGGCAGAGGCAAGAGGATTGCCATGAGTTTGAGGCTAGCCTGGGCTACACAGTGAGCTCAGGGTCAGCCTGAACTACAGAGTAAGACCCTGTCTCCAAAAAACAAAAAAACAAAACAAAAAAACAAAAACAAAACATAAAAAGAGAATTGAGATCATTTACATTGATGGTTATAGCTGACAGGTATTGACTTATTCTTGTCATTATATTACTTACCAATTGTTGATTCCTTTTCTTTCTCTTCTGACTAATTGCTTGCCTTTCCTGGTGGGTCATTTTATTGGGATTTTGTAATTGTTGTCTTTTCCTAGAACATCCTTAAAACTTTTTGGAATGCTGATTTGGTGGTTATGAATTTATTCTGGTGCTCTTTGTCATGGAAGTATCTCATTTCTCCATAAATTTTGAATGAGCTGGGATGGAATCCAGGTCCTTGTGCTTGCAAGACAGGCGCCGGAACCACTGAGCTAACTCCCCGGCCCTGTTTGATACTGTTTTATCAAATCCAGTTTTATTCTACATTGGACACTCATGGTTTCCAAGTCTTTTCTTAGCTCCTGTTTTTAAAAAAATTAATCTGTACATGATCTAGATTCATTAATAATTTCCTTCGTTATGGTCATCATCTCATTTTAAGTTAATTTTATTGGGGGCCGGGGATATAGCTCAGTGGTTCCGGTGCCTGTCTTGCAAGCGCAAGCCCCCGGGTTTGATTCCCAGTAAGCACATAACAATACTGGGCGTGGAGACTCACCCCAGCAGTAACCAGTAGCACATACCACAGTGCCAGGCGTGGTAGCTCACGCCTGTAATCCCAGCACTCGGAAGGCAGAGGCAGGAGGATTGCTGTGATGTGAGTTGGAGGCTGAGCTCAGGGCCAGCCTGAACTACAAAGTGAGACCCTGTCTCAAAAAACCTTAGAAAAATTTTTTTATTGGTATATTTTATACATACATTGTGATGATGTTCAACATTGAGGATTTGTCCCTGTACATGTCATATCTTGATTCTCATTTTTTCCCATTCACTTGCCCTTTTTTCAGTCCTCCCACCCCCCTATATAGAAAAGCTTATTTCCTTTTTTTAACCATCAAAATTATTTCTTTCCCTTCTTTACTTTCTCCTACTCCCCTTTCCTTTTGAATATTTTCTTATTTCATAGTACCTATCATACATTTGGAAATAATTTACACCTTCTGAGAAATGACATAGTATTTGTATCCTATTTATTTCACTTATGAGTATGTCCTCAAGGTACATCCATTTATGTATAAATGTCTCTAGTTTATCATTCTTTATGGCTGAGAATACTCCATTTTATTAAAAAAACAAATATCTTTATCCATTCTACCATTGATGGGCATTTGGGCTGTTTCCAACATATAGCTATCACAAACTGAACTGCTATAAGCATGGGTTCACATATGCTGCTGTAATATGCTGCTTCTAATTCCTGTATAAACTAGAAGGGAAATAGCAAGTTAAATGGTACCTGTAATCCTAGTTTTTATTTTTTTTTTGAGACAGGGTCTCACTTTGTGGTTCAGGCTGTCCCTGAGCTCAGCCTCAAACTCACATCACAGCAATCCTCCTGCCTCTGCCGGCACTGGTATGTGGTACTGGTTGCCACTGGGGTGAGCCTCCACACCCAGTATAGGTATGTGGTTACCGGGGATTGAACCCAGGTCCTTGCGCTTGCAAGACAGGCGCCGGAACCACTGAGCTATATCCCCGGCCCATGTAATCCTAGTTTTTAAAAAAATCTCCACACTGATCTCCACAGTGGTTGCACCAGTCTACATTCCTACCAACAGTGGAGAAGGGTTTCATTTTCTCTGCAGCCTAGCCAGCATTTGTTGTTGGTTGATATCTTGATAACAGATTTTTTTTTTCTGGAGTGAGATGAAATCTGTTGCTTTCATCTGCATCTCTTGAATGGCCAGCGATGATGAACATTTCTTTATGCTTATTAGCTGCCTTTACTTCTTCATCTGAAAAATGTCTGTTCATTGCATATGCCTATTTTTGAATTGGATCTTTAAATTGGAGGGGGTGATATTTTAAGTTCTTATACTCTAGATAGTCCTTTGTCTGAGAAACAGCTGGTAAAAATTCTTTGCCATATTGTAGGTTATCTTTTTGCTCTGTTAGTGGGTTCTCTTACTGTGTAAAATTGTTTCAGTAAGATGAGATCCCAGTTGTTGATTCCATCTGCTAGTTTCCATGCTGCTGAGGTTTTGTTCATAAGTCTTTCCTTATGTCAGTGTTTTCAAGAGTTCTACTTAACCTGTTTTGCAACAGGTTTAATGTTATGTTTTAATATTTAGGTCACTAACCCACTTTGATTTTAGTTTGATGTATGGAGAAAGAGATAGATCTAGCTTTAAACTTTGACAGATTGAAACCCAGTTTTCTCCCTGCACCATTTAAGAGACTGTATTTATTCCCTGAGGGTGTTTGCCTTCTTTGTCAAAGATGAAGTGAGTTGGTATATCTGAATTCTTTCTGCATTTTCTAGTCTGTTCCATTGATCCTCAGGTTGGATTTTTGGCAAGTACTATACTGATTTGTTTTTATCACAGTGGCTTTGTAATATAGTTTCAAGTTGAGGTTTGTGATACCCCTTGCCATGTCCTAATATTGCCTAATATTGCCTTTGCTATTCTAGGTCTCTTGTGGTTCCAGATGAACTTTTGGATTATTTTCTCTGGCTCTGTGAAATATGCTATTGGGATTTCAGTTGGGATTGCATTGAATCTATATAGTAGTTTTGGCAGTATGGCCACTTTGCTGATATTGGTTCTTGCTACCTAGGAACATGGGATATCTTTCCTTTTCTGATATCCTCTTTGATCTCCCTTTTCAGAATGCTATAGATTTCAGAGTAGAGGTCTTTTACCTCCTTTTCTGTATTGATTAGTAGATATTTCAATTTTGGGATGCTATTGTGAAAGAAATTGATTCCCGGATTTCTCTTAGTGAGTCTGTTCATGTGTAAAAGAATATTGATTTTTGAATGTTGACCTTGTATCTAGCTATATTACTAAATCTGACAAGTCTATCAGTCTTTTTGCTGAGATTTTAAAATCTTCTATATAGAGGCTTCTATATAGAGTACCATGCCATCAGCAAATATTGACAGCTTAACTTCCTCCTTACCTATCTTTATTCCTTTTTCTCTCTGTTGTGTAATTGCTGTGGCTAATGTTTCCAGCACCATATTGGACATGAGTGGAGATAGTGAACATTCTTGCCTTGTTCCTGATCACAGCATGAAAGGTTTCAGTTTTTTGACCATTTATTATGATGCTGGCTGTTGGTTTGTCATAAATAGCTTTTACCAGTTTGAGATAAAGACCATCTCTTCCAGTTTTCTGTAAATTTTAATCATAAATGGGTGTTGGATTTTGTCAAACACTTTGTTTTTTGTATCTATTGAGATTACCATTTGGTTTTTGTCTTTGAGACTGTTAATATAGCATATTACATTTATTGATAGACATATATTAAACCATCCTTGCATCACTGGGATTAATCCAACTTGGTCACTATGTACAATCTTTTTGACAATCTACTGTATTCTGTTTCCAGTATCTTATTGAGGATTTTTACATCAGTGTTCATTAAGGAGATTGGCCCGTAGTTCTAGTTTTTGGTTGGGTAGCTCTCTCCTTTTGGAATCAAGGTACTGGTAACTTTTAGAAATGAATTTGGGGGTATTACTTCCCTTTCAATTTCATTAAGGAGTTTGAGAAGTAGTGGCATTAGCTCTTCTCTAAAAGTCTTGTAAAATTCAGCAGTAAAGCCATCAGCACTCAGAATTTTCTTTGTCAGTAGGTTTTTAATTACATTTTCAATTTTACATATTGACATTGGGGTGTTTAGCATTTTTATATCTTCTTCATTCAACTCTGGAAGTTCTTATATGTGTAGGATTCCATCCATTTCTTCTGTGTTTTCCATCATATTGGAGTACAAGTTCTTACTTGTACTTACAAAATAAACAAGTGTTTATTTTGCTTTGAATTTCTGCTGCGTTTGTGCTGACTTCCCTCTCTTTATTCATGATCACAAAGATTTGAGCCTTTTCCTTCCTTTTTTTTGGTAAGGTTGGCTTGTCATTTTAATTTTTACAAATAATCTACTCTTTGATTTATTGATTTTTTGGTATCATTCTTGTAGTTTCTATTGCATTAATTTCTGCTTTTTTTTTTTTGAAGCTTGAGGTTAAACAATTGGTTGTTTATTTGAGCTTGTTTTGATTTCTTAGGGTGGACCTTGACTACTATGAATGTCCCTCATAGAACTGATTTCATTGTGTCCTATAAATTCCGGTATGTTGCATTGGCATTATTATTTAATTGTAGAAACTGCTTAATTTCTTCCCTGACCCATTGGTTGTTTAAGAGAGTGTTGTTCAACTTCCATATATTTGTGAAGGTCTTGGAATTTCTTTTGCTATTGATCTACAATTTTAGGCACTATACAGGGGGTAACTTTGATTCCTTGCATTTATTTAAACATGTTCTATGAACTAGCATGTGGTCTACTTTGAAGAATGACCCATGAGCAGCTGAGAAATATGTATTTGCTGACTTTGTGGTGGTGAAGTACTCTGTAGACATCTCTTAAATCCATTTGTTCAAAAGTTTGTTCAGTTCAAGTATTTCATTATTGATTTGTTTTTGTACAATTGATCTGTCTACTTCTGACAATGGGTACTGAGGTCCCTTACTAGTATTGTATTAATGCTTAGCTGGCTTTTCACATCTATTAATATTTGTTTTATATAGTTGTGTGCACTAGATTTTGGTGCATAAATATTTATGAATGTCATCTATTCCTCTTGGATTGTTCCCTATATGAGTGTCCTTCTTTGTCTTTGTTAATTAATTTTCCTTTGAAATCTACTTTATCTGCAAATAGGATAGCCACTCCTGCTTTTTGCAGTTTCCTGTCACGTGGAGAATTGTTTTTCATCCTTTTACTTTCATTCTGTGGATTTCTTTCTGAACTTGGTGTGCTTCTTGTATACAGCATGTTATTGGATCTTGCTTCTTAATCCATTTTGTCATTCTGTGTCTTTTGATTGGCACCATAAGGCCATTACATTATGTGTATGGATTTATCCCTGTCATGATGTTTTCCTGATCTGGGCTCTTTTATCCTTTGCTTTCCGTCTTTCTATTCAGTTTCTTGTCTTGCCCAGTGAGTTCATTCTGAGGGTCTCATGGGATTGTGACATTCATTGCCTTTTTCTGGGATATCATTTAGAAAATTTTGGAGTGCAAGTTTAGTATTTGGGAAGTTTCTCAGGTGTTCTTTGTTATGAAAGTATCTTATTTCCCTATTGATTTTGAAAGAGTTTTGCAGAATACTTCAATTGAACTCGGAGGTTATTTTCTTTTAGGGTTTGATGCTCTCCTTGATTTGAGTGTTTGTGTTGAAATGTCTGCTGTGATTCTGATGGGCTTTCCTTTGCCTGGGATTTGTTTCTTTTCTCTTTACTCCTTTCAATATTTCGTTCTTCTGTTGGGTTCCTGGAATCTTGATTACTATATGCCTGGGTGTAGATTTTTTAGATCACAGCCATGTAGAGTCCTACTTGCCTCAATTATCTCTATGTCAGATTTTTTTCCTTTTCCTATGAAGTTTTCTGCCATTACATCTGTGCATTATCTCTTTTTATCTGTGCAACTGTATCTTGTTTGAATTCACACTGACTCCTATTAATCTGTCTTGTTGCTTCTGCTGGTATCACTTCATAAATTTTAGCTATGTGGCTTTTGATTTCATCCCTTTCCATGGCCCCTAGATTTTCTGTGGGGAAGTTTGGGCTTTGGGGGTGAATTTTGCTTTCATATCTTCTCATATTCTATTTTTTGTTTATTTTCTGTTTGAAGGCTTAAAAGCTGCTTATGGTGAGTACCTTTTTTACTAGTATTGATACATCTTTAGGTCATGAGTATTTTTCAGAGGTATGTTTTGGGCATACCTACCTTTTGGCTTTTGAGTCTGTCTCTGGGTCCTACTGCTTCTGTTTACCAGAGATGACAGGTTGTGTCCTATTTGGGCTAGCACTTTTTTCTTTGGTACTGGACTATAGTATTCTTTATAAACAGTAGGCAAATCTAAGTATTGGTATACATAAAAGACCAATTGATCA
The DNA here is from genome assembly GCA_004026965.1 of Petromus typicus. Lineage (NCBI taxonomy): Eukaryota > Metazoa > Chordata > Mammalia > Rodentia > Petromuridae > Petromus > Petromus typicus. The sequence continues at coordinate 10,579 of PVIR01030872.1, read as the reverse complement.
CAACTATGTCACTTTTGTATCATAGTATAATGAATAATGACATCATGTAGCACAAATTGTATAATCACAAACTATTATGACTAACACTTTGCCACCTTTAACTATAGGCAAAAGAGCACTCGATTGAACAACTTTACCCTCATTCACTGTGGCACAGTATTCAGAAGTAATACAATACAATTAAGTATTTATAATCTGTAAGTGCAAATTATACAGGTATGGAAGCATGAAGAAAAAGATATTATGAAAAAATTTTTAATGGAAGATGTGAATAATATGGTAAGATGGATATAGAAGATTGTAATAAGTAAATAGAAATTAGTAATATTGGTTAACAGTAACAGAGAAACCCAACTAGGGTAAAGACAAATAATAGGAAGTAGAAATTAAGCTATAGAAAAATAAAAGAAAAAATATTAAAGGAATAAGTTGAAAGAGAAAAAGAAAAGAAGAAAAAGAGTGCAGGCATTAAGTAAAACATATTCAAACAAAACAAGGCGGTACTAAAATGGTGAGGCAATAAATGTGTGTAAAACTCATCTCCTTCAAAGAAAAAAAATTAGTAAAAAATAAACACACCAATAGAGGAGTAAAAAGCAAAACAAAAAATAACAAGAAAAGTTTCTATCAAGTAGAGACAAAAGAGAAAAAAAAATGCCTACATATTTCCAGAAGAATGTTTTCTTTCAGAGCCACCTAGGGACATTCCTCTTTATAGTGGGTGAGTTTGTACAGAGGTTCTCAGTTCAAAGAGACCCTTCTCCATAATCCCGTCTGCAGCAGGTGTTCGAGCTGCGGTATGACCAGAGAAGGGGTGGAAGGGCCTTGGGTTCTTAGGCCCTTGAATTTCTTCAGGTTAGTGACCAATGCTGGGTATATATATATATATATATAATTTTAGTGTCAGTTGGACCAACTCCAAACACCAGGCAGAGTTTTGTGCTGCCCAGAGAGGAAATTGTTGAGTCCAAGGCTAATACGGGGAGATTCCCACAGTCCCAGTAAGGGAGTGGGACACTCGGTGGCATCTCATGGGTGTCTGAGGCACAGGGAAAGTCAGCAGACCGTTAGCCTTTGCTGCCAACCCAGCAGAAGACTGGCCTAATGTGCTGGGTAGGGTCTGCCTATTCTCTGGTGATGTACAGGGTCAAGACTCTGCAGTGCCCATGAAAGTCAGTGTATTATGCAGACATTATTTGTGCAAACCTAGGTTGCCCAAGACTGGCCATAGGCATCAGAGTCTCTGGCTGGTATCTAGGGGTGGTCCAGGGTCATGGGAGCTGGGTGTGAGCTCAAGTGAGCCTGAGGAACCAGGTACAGCCTCAAACCAGACCAGGTTATTACCGTGTGCCAGGTGAATGTCTTAGTTGGTGTGAGACAACCAGAAGCATTTGGTGGTGACTCTGCTGTGCTCAGTGTCCTTTAATAATGACTCCAGAAATAGGCAGTGATGACTAATTTATTCCTGTGGAGTCTGAGACTGGGCATGAGTGGGGGGAGCCTCTCCTGCTCCTGATCTCTTGCCCCTGGTGTGTGCCCGCAATAACTCCTGCTCAGTGTTTGGAGAGAAGGCAGTGGATGAAGGGGCTCATAGACCTCCAGCCTATCCTGTGAGCCAGACTGCCTCTCTGTCTCAGTCTATGTGGGAAGCTCTCAAATGGCTGTTCCCAGGATATGCAAGAAGGGGATGTGGAGGACTGGCCCTGGCCTTGTGGCTGCTTCCCTTCTTCTTTTTTTTTGAGACAGGGTCTCGCTTTGTGGTTCAGGCTGGCCCTGAGCTCAGCCTCCAACTCACATCATGGCAATCCTCCTGACTCTGCCTCTCGAGTGCTGGGATTACAGGCGTGAGCTACCACGCCCGACACTGTGGTATGTGGTACTGGTTGCTGCTGGGCGTGAGTCTCCACGCCCAGTATAGGTATGTGGTTACAGGGGATCGAACCTGGGCCCTTGCACTTGGAAGACAGGCGCCGGAACCACTGAGCTATATCCCCGGCCTATGCTTCCCTTCTTTTTGACTCTTATGTGTATGTTTTGTTTGATCTTTAAGTATTTTCTTTCAAATGTTCTCTTTGTATTACTGTGTACATCATTCCTCTGCTTTGCTTGTGTTTCTGTTTGATGTTCTCTGGGTCTCTCCAATGTGGTTCTTCCTCTACTCAATGAGGCAGGTGATGTGTCTGAATTAAGATTTCTTAATGTACAGTGGTGTCTCAGTTCACGAACTTTTGATTTGGCAAAATTTTACTTCTGTCCTTGGACTCTGCATCGGTGAAGAACACAACCGCAGCCATCTTTGCTGCTCTGACACATGGTCATGGCTTCTTCTAGTTTTGGTAACAGACAGACCTGGGCACACTTGCCGTGGAGTTTTCTGTGTACTTTTTAAGCCATACAGTACTGCTTGGTGTTACCGAGTCCAGCATGGCTCCAGAGAAAGTGCAGAGCAGACATGGTGGTAAAAAAGAAAGTGCAGAGCACTATTGAAGGTGATAGAAATATGCTGAGCATTTAGTTAAGTTCATGTTCTCTGTCTTCATACTCTGTACTGTACTTTGTTTCATATTTTTGAAGTTAAAATACATATGATTCAAAATGAATTAACCTTATTTACATTTAATGTTATGGGAAAATTTGATTCAGTTCTTGGCAACAGTCACAGAGGCCAGAGCCCATTTACAGTGTAAATAAGGTGCTGAACCTTATTTACACTGAAGACAAAAAGGTAAAGCAACTCTTAAAAATATGAGCAAGTGGGCCGGGGATTTAGCTCAGTGGTTCCGGCGCCTGTCTTGCAAGCGCAAGGACCCGGGTTCGATCCCCGGTTACCACATACCTATACTAGGTGTGGAGACTCACGCCCAGCAGCAACCAGTACCACATACCACAGTGCCGGGTGTGGTGGCTCACGCCTGTCATCCCAGCACTCGGGAGGCAGAGGCAGGAGGATTGCTGTGATGAGTTGGAGGCTGAGCTCAGGGCCAGCCTGAACTACAAAGCGAGACCCTGTCTCAAAAAACCTAAAAAAAAAAAAAAAAAAAAAAAAAATATGAGCAAGTGACTCTAATTTTCATGGAATTTATCTTGTTCAGAAGAGAAGACAGGTGGGGTCCAGAGATTGTTACTCATGAGAGCAGCAGAACTGTTAGGGTGGGAGCTGAATTCTTGAGTGGGATTCCCGGAAGATAGATTCTAGAGCTGGTACATTCGCTGTTACAGAGCGGGCTTTCGTGTAGCAACAGGATTGGATGGCTGAAGTCAAGGAGATCCACAGCAAGGAGCCCTGAGTAAAAGTGTTAGCACACTGAGGGAGATTTTCTGTGGGTTATCTGCAAGGATGTTGAAGTCCCTGGAAGGATGTTATATGCTGAGATGGACAAGATTCTGATGAATGAGGAGGGGGCTTGAGCAGGAAGGATTTAAGCCAGCAGTTCTCAACTCTAGCTGTATATTAAACTTCCCCAAAAGTGTTATAAATTACCCACAGGAAGGGCATAGCCATCGGTTTAAGTAGTCTGGATGTGGCTTGTGCTTCAGAGTTTTTAGTAAGCTTCCCCGATGACTTTAAGGCAGATGAAAATCACAAACTGCTCTGGACAACAGTCATGGGGCTGAAAGGAGAAGTTGACTAGTACATCTGGGTGGCATGAATCTGTCTCTGGAATTTTTGAAATAAAAATAAGAGGAGCAGAGTCAGGGAGGATTGGGGAATGAGCGCAGTTTTCTCCTTGTCCCAGCTCTGGAACCCCTGCAAGTTCCCACAGGTAGTTTAAGCTCTTGGAATCTGAATTTGGCATCCAATATTACAACAAGAGTCTGCCATTCCAAGCAGGATCTGTACAAGAGGAGATGGTGACTAAGAAGGAAGCATCTGCCAGGAAATGGACCTGTAAATGGACGGCAGTAAATTCCAGCCACTCATTTCCTGTGACCTCAGAAATGAAACAATCAAACAAAAAATATCACAGGTTGGGGGAGAATCGCTACACAAATACCCTGAGTGGAAAAATGACTGAGGGTGTAGTATAGAATTGGTGTATAGTAAGTTCCAGTTAGTTCAACATCTCTGAATGTAGGGTGTTTTTTTCAAAGTGCTGATTGGGGGGACTTTACCAAATTGGTCTACCCATGGCCTAACCTGAGAGAATCTCCACAACTGATGGTAGACTTGGGGTGATTAAGCGGGAGAGCCACAGAAGTGCTTCAGTCTTGGAGTGGGTGAGGATCAGCTGGATTAAGAACAGCGTGTGACTGGCAATGTCCATCTGTGAACTGCAGCTTAGGTTTTGGGAGTGTGAGTCCCCACATGGTCATTTGATGTGCAGTCAGCATTTGAACTCACTGTTTACACTGATTCTTACAACTCTTATAAGATTCCCATCCAAGATTTTCATCCGACTGGATAAGACAGAAAAGTGTAGTTTTTCCTCAAGGGCTTTAAATAGCATCCTCATATCATTAGCCCAGAATTCTTTCTACACTGTTCTTACCATCTTGTCTTGGATATCTGATGGGCACCTCAAAACCAACATGTCTGAACAAGAAATCTCTCTCTCTCTCTTTTTCTTTTTTGTACTGGGGATTGACCTTAGGATTTTATGCTTGGGCACCAGAACCACTGAGCTAAACCCCTGGCCAAACAAGAAATGATGATTTCTGCCTCCCAAACATGTGCTTCCTCATTTCTGTAACTGGCAACTCCACTTTTGCAGTTGATGGAGATGATCTCTGGAGTCTATCATGTTCCATGTCATCTGCAAGTCATGCCAGTTCTAGCTTTGCAATATTTCCAGAAAATGGCTTGTCCTAACCTCCTCCATGGCTGCTTCCTTTGCCTAAGCCAGCATTGCTTTTTTTGTTTTGCGGGATTGGGGATCGATTTCAGAGCCTTGGCTTGTGCGGCAGGCATGGTGCCACTGAGCTAAACCCAGCACTGCTGCTTGATGGCTCTGTGGCGAATGTCTTCTGACTTCCTCCTCTCCCCTTCTCTATTCTGTGCACCATAGCTAGAGTGATTCTTTTTTGTTTTGGGATCATATCTCTGACACCTATCATACATATATATCATTTCACATATATAATTTAGAGGTATAAGTATTTTCACCATGTTACGCAACCACTAGTGACTCCAGGAATTTTTCATCATCCTAAACAGAATAGTTCTTTTAAAAATATAAGTCAAAAATGTTACTTTTTGCCCTCAAATATTTAGCAGCTTCTCAACTCACCCAAGAAAGGATCTGTCTTTCCAGAGGCCTGCAGAGCCTTTTCTGCTGCCTCTCTGAACATATTGTCACTCCTCCTCCGCAGGGCTGGTTTCCTTGCTGTTCCTTCAGCGGAAGGGTCCTGCTGTTCCAGAAGCTTTGCATTAGTGTCCCCGACATGCTCTTTCTTCCAGGCATCCGTGTTATGGCTTCACTTTCCTCAAAGCTTTGTTCAGGTGTCACCTTCCTAGAAAGGCTTTCTCTGCCACCCTTCCTAAAGGAGCGCCACATCTCGTTCTGTTCTCTTTGTGTTGTTTTTCATGGCACTTACCTCCACTTGACATAAATAGCCATGTACTAAAAAGTATCAGCTCCATGGAAGAAGGGATCACCTCTGTCTGGTTAACTGCAGTCTCCCCTAGGACTGTGCCTACCCTGAGAGAGCATTCAATAAATATTTGTTGGGTGAAGTTAATAGCTAAGCTTATGATAGGTATACAAATGTTCCTCCATCTAATGTAAAGGTATTGAAAACTTAAAAAAAAAAAATCAGCTTTGAGATAGAATTAACACCAAAACATTCACCTGGGATGTAAGCTTATGTTGTTCAGGAAGGTATTTGGAAGTGGGTAGAAGCTACAGATATGGAAATAGCTTGGAGGCATACTTGTTTTTTGTAGAATTACTTCTACCGTAATTCACTGGAATATCACTCTGGTAACCCTGGCCACCAGGAGCTTAAAACTTCACTCTGTGAATGTGTGTGATGCTGACATAACTATCTTTACTTCCTAGATGTTCTAACATTTTCTTAATGTTCTCACCTTTGGGTGGAAGTAGAATCCATATGCCTCCACAAAACTGTAAACCCTTCTGCCAAATACCCTGTTTGGAGACTCATTTTAATCAAATTATGTCTAAATTACAGAAGGCCTATCTTGATTCCTTTCTCATGCAAATGGGTAGAGGTATATCTTGTCTTGTTTTGGCTGTAGAAGGCACTGGGAGAGAAGTTACATCTCTTTGCTGTCAGTGAGACCTCTGCTGTCTGCCTCTCCTCAGTGCCCTAACCTCTCTGCAGCCTCGGAGAAGGCAGTGACAACATTTGTTAACAGAGGCACAGTACAGTCATAGCCAAGGAGATTTGACGGTGGTGCTCCAGTTACCGCTTGGCTCAGCTGGAGTGGTGCTCCTTTCTGACACAAATTTTTTCCAGCTCTACTCAGTGGAGAGAAGGTGAAAAAATATAGGAAAAGTAGAAAAACTCAATTGCATTGCCAAAACTATTTTTCAAATTAAAATAAAAAAAGACAAATTCTGTTACTTCCTACAATTACAGTCCCATGTGGCAGAATGCAAGGTACTGTTAACACTCTTCACCTTTTAAAGAGTGAAGCATCACTAGGGTTCTTGTTGGATAAGAGGGAATATGGAAAGTGGTCCTGACTAGTCAGACCTTCCCACTGTGGCTCCCGACAAAGCCGAAGGGGCGGCAAATGACACCCACAGGACCCGCGGCTCATTTTTCAGAGTGATCACGATTTAGCTTTTTACAAATCACAGCAAATCATCTTTTAGCTGAAAAATTTAACTTATCAAAAGAAAATGTTTTCAGTGAACCAAGTTTTCCTGGTTAGTGACCAATGCTGGGTTCCTGATATACATGTTTTAGTGTCAGTGAAGCCAACACCAGGCAGAGGTTTGTGTTGCCCAGAGAAGATATAATTGAGTCCAAGACTAATATGGAGAGATTCCCGCAGTTCCAGGAAGAGAGTGAGGCACCAGGTAGTATCTCATATTTTTAGTTGTTAAAATGTAGTAACACAAAATACTGGGTCAGACTCCCTTGTGCAGGATATTTCTAGAAAATAACAGCTAACGACTCAGTACTTGTATGCTAGTGAAGTAGGTTATATTTGTTAATTCAAGTAACTGCTATGTGACTGTGTGCTACTGTTTATTCTGGTGGGGTGGTTAGTGACAGAAAGTTTTCCTATTTAATGTAAGTGTATTTCCAAAGGTTAAGGATGGGAATCCAATAACTTAAAATAGGTTATGGATGGCTTGAGTCCTCTTTCTTTTCTGATGTTTTTTATTATTAATTTTGGAGAGAACTTGTAGAAGGTCATTAAAAAAACAAAACAAAACAAACCACCACTTCCAAAGTGACCGTACTCACCTGACTTCAGTGGCCATGGACTGTACAACCCCATTCATTGCCACTTGTTGACTACATGTGAATAAATGGTGTCCCTTAGGGTTATCAATATTTCTGCCCATCTGGTAAACTGTGTGTGTGACACATGTTCATTAAGTAGAAATAAAATCCATAGTCATCATGTATTTTGTCTTTACATTTTTTTGTCTAAAGAAAGTTCTGAACAGAGTATCAATCAAGATTACATCACAAAACTTTCAATGTATTTACAGCATGAATAAGTTACATAGATAAACTCTGAGTATGCTTCCGATGGGGAACAGATTCACATGCGCACATCTAACGCTGACAGCATTAAGTTTAAGAAGGAAACTTAAGAGTGGCCCTTTACATATATATTACAAATAAAATAGGACATTCTTAAGAAACAAAATGACAACTCATGTCTTTATGATTCTATTTCTGCCTACCCAAATGGATGTTAAAATATGCATGCGTAAGAGGTGAAAAGACTTGGAATTTATGCAGGTAACTTTTCTCTATAAAATGGCAAAGTTAATTAAAATTAACACTTATCCTTCTGTAGTATAAATATGGTAATAAAGCAACCTTCTAGTAAAAAGCAGCCAAGATCCTTAAAAGGGTCCATCTGGATCAGTTTTGGTGCAAAGTGATCCAGGGCCTTCAGAAACAGTAGCCTAGCAACATAAGAAAGGTACTTCATAGCAGCTCATTTAGGTACAGAAATTGTATTCAAATATCAGTGTACATTAATCGTAGTCCATTTACAATTCCCTTTTCAAACACACAGGCTGTCAGCTTTAACTGTCTCACCGTCTTACAGTTTTCCAGTGGCCAGCTTCATTCTGCCTGCCCCTGTCTATATCACCAAAAACTAAACCAACAAAACAGAACAAAGAGTGAAAAAGAAAAAGAAAGGGAACAAATGTACAAGTTGTAGAATATAAAATTTTCTGGAGTGAAGAAAACATTACACTTTTGCTACTCTAAAACTGTTTCTAGAAAGGAAGGTACTGTTCAGTGTCGTCGGCTTTGGTATGCAATGGAAGTCACCTCTTCAGTAGTGAGTTGCATTTGCTCAGGAACAGGGTAACACCTTTGTGCCACACAGCATGATGGGTGGAGTCTGTCTCAAGACGTCCTTGGCTACCTTGGTTCTGGTAGTATTGCTACACATTGGAAGTTCTGCCATCCTCTTTAGAAAAAGTCCTACAGGTAACAAGAGGGAGAACAGTCTGTCCAAGCCTTCTGAAGGCTGAGAAGACGCTGAATGACACTGCCCCAGCATGGCAGCACCCCCAGCCTGGAAACCAGGGGGGACGGGAGGCTCTTGTCAGAGACTAGTGCCACAAACACTAGAGTCTGGGAGGAAAGCAGTGAGGACTCGGTAACTCTGTGCCCTGCGGATCATGTCCCGGATCTCCATGTTCAGCTCCATCAGCTTGGTGCAGATTTCTGTCAGACTCTGGTTGGATCCCACCAGCGCGTATGTGCCTGTCTGTCCCAGCGTTTGGTGACGAAAATAAATGTTCAGTAGTGTCTGGACCTCATCATCAGAACTGCTTCCAAAGATGTCGTTGGGCCACAGACTTCTGCAGTCAAGAAAGAGACAGATTAGAGGCACTGCTAGTCACAAAGTTGGGTGGTTATGAGTTTTTGCTAGTGTAAGACTATTACTATAATAAAAGCTTTACTGAGATATACTCATACTGTAGACTTCACCCATCCAAAGTATGCAATTCCATGAGTTTCTGTATATTTAAAGTTGTCCAAGTATTGCTGTGTTTAGCTTTAGACTAGTGGACATTGTTTTTGGGAAAGTATAAGTATACAAATATCAGACTAGGACCTGATACTCTTAAAAAATTTATCTCATTTGTAATAGCACTATGGGTTCTAGGGAATGTGATGACAGTATGAAAATGCAGGGGAGACTCAAAGAGTGTACATTTGGATGTTACTTTTAAATGACATAAAGGTTACTTTTCAAGTGCTTGAACATTTTAGGGATGACAAAGGACTAGAACCAGCCCTGTAACTTTCAGTGTATGAAGTCTGAAAGCCAAGTGTTTCTGGCCTTACAAATAAAGATCTAAGAAGAGATATGTAAAATATTCCGACATTACTGCTGCAGTGAGTTCGGCCCCACCATGACACAGTGACAGTGAGGGGTACATTCCCTGTAGCCGTCTCTAATAGAAACAAGAGAGTGACCTGCATTCCCTGATTTGCCGCAAGGCTTTGCCGAGCTCGTTACTCTTCAGGCACTCCAGCATGGACTGGATGGCCGCCTCGGTGGATGTGAAGGTGGGCTCGGACCATGCTCCCTCGACATACAGAGGGTCCGTGGCGATGGCGGCAGTGGCCTCCTTCAGGTTTCTCTTCAGGTCACTTAGTTCTCTGGACATGTTCAACAGCTGTTTCAAAACAACAAAAACATACTGGGTTTAGATGCAGGCTGGGTTTTCCATCTCAAAATGAGAAGTTTGATCATGTGAGCCTGCTTCACATGTCAGCTTCAGTGCAAGCTGACTATCTTGGTAAATTAAAACAAAACCAATCACATTGTACTACATGGTGTGTGTAAAGGATGGGGAGTATGCATTAAGTAACTTCCCATATGAAAAGCTAGAATATCCTGCTTATAGAAAAGATAAAAACTTCACTTAAAATGCTTTAACTAGAAAGGGAAAAAATGCAGACCTGGAATGCACCAGAGAACAGGCTCAAGAGGAGAGTAAATCTGGGCTCATCACCACTGTAGTACAGCTGATTCCCCATCCACAGAAAATGTTCTAAGAACCCCGGTGCGTGCCTGAGCTCTTGGACAGGTGAGACCAAGAAGGAGTCAAGAGATCAGCTGCTTGCTCAAGAGATCAGAGCACATAAAAAGCAGCCAATAGGAGAGATGCCTCTTTATGGGCCTTTCAGAGATCTGCCAGGAGGGAACTGTGGACCAAACAGCCCCAGGTTCCCCTGGGCTTTCTGGCTTGCTGGCAAAGCACTGGGCTCTTGCAGCTGTGGCTCAAAGGGGCTCAGACTCAGTCCTGCAAGTTGTGTACCCCGGCACTGTCCATGTAGTACTGCTTTTTCAGGTGTGCAGAATATGAGAGTCATGGGGTCCCGTCAGAGTCCACCAAGATTTCAGAGGAAAGCCTGGGAGGCCAGGCAGAAATCTGGCCCTGTAGAATATGTC
>PVIR01030871.1:0-19920 GCA_004026965.1 Petromus typicus | reverse complement strand
CTCTGCCTCCCGAGTGCTGGGATTACAGGCGTGAGCCACCACGCCCGGCACTGTGGTATGTGGTACTGGTTGCTGCTGGGTGTGGGTCTGTCTCCACACCCAGTATTGTTATGTGGTTACCGGGGAATCGAACCCGGGTCCTTGCGCTTGCAAGACAGGCGCCGGAACCACTGAGCTAACTCCCCGGCCCAAGCAGGCAACTTTTTATTCTAAATTTATCTACTTTGCGCTGGGGATTTAGCTCACTCATACTGAGCCTACTTTGCAAGCACAGGGTCTGAGTTTGATCTCTGGTACCGCCAATTTAATTAATCAAATCTATTTAAATGAGGCAAAACTTGCAGATTTCTCCACTAATGTGATATAAATGATCTCTACAAAACCTTCACAGGTTAATTTAATCCGTCAGATATGGATTAAGGATAGGAACTTAATACTTTTCTAATAATTTCCCACAGTTATAACATAGATGCCTCAAATTTTTAAGACTTTACCTTTCCTGTACTAAAATACACAAGCACCCATGATTTTACTTATATAACAAGAGAATTCAAGTGCATGATACACAGCTGTTATTTTTATCAGGAATTTACTGAAAGTTGCAGGAGCCAATAATTAAGTCACAAGAAACCCATAAATGATACTGCATCTTTACTGCACACAATTTAGAGCAGAAAGGTGCTATATATTTAATAATTTTCTTTTTTAAAAAACTGGCACCACCCTTGAGCTCCATTTCTAGACTATTTTTGATTTTAAGAAACCTAGGCTAGACTGAACTTGCAATCCTCTTGCCTCTCCTTTCCAATGAGATGGGATTTACAGGTGTGCACCACCATATTTGCCATGCAACATTTTTTACAAAAGGAAAAAAAATAGTTTTTCTTTAAACTTTAGCATTCTTGCAATAGTAGAATATTTTTTGATAGTATCTAACACAATTCTTTATCCTTCAATTCTTTTATTTGGCCTCTGAGACACACACAAATCAAATGTTATGTAATGGGATTTTTGTTCTAGGAAGTATGAGATGAAAAATCTTAAAGTTGCATGTGACTGCTATAAAACAGGTTCCACTACACTACAATACTTGGTAGCAGCCTAAAACACATACTTCAGAAAAGCTTAGGAAATCTACGCTGCAGTAAGAGTTGGAGGCAACTCTACTTCCACCTCCTGCTCTGGGCGATACAGTTTGGCATAAGCTCTAGCCATCTAATCACCGGAAAAAAGGTCCGACACCCGGGGCTTCTCAGCACAACCTCAGCCAAACAAACCCCAGTAGAACCTTAAACCCTTTCAACTCAGAAGTGGAGAATCTGACAGGTAAAAGAAAGACCAGCCCAGGTTTGCGGCAAATCTACAGTGCCCGCGCTCCAACTCAGTGGGAAGATCCAAACTTAATCACAAACACAGGCCACGTAGCTAAGGTGTTCCAGATGCCCAAGGGATCGCTTTTCCCTCCCGGGTTAACGATTAAGCCCACTGCCCGGCAGGGCAGGACCAGAGGTCTCCTCCACGCACTGCTCAATGACTTTACGGTGGGAGGCCGAGGCCTGAATCTGCCACCGCAGGTTCCTGTCACTGCCTGTCTCTCTGGCCTGGACAAGAAGTGGGGACGCGAGCAAGGCTACTCCACAGGTGTCTCAAAGCGGGTGGGATAGCCTTCCCGCGGCGACATTAGGGGACACCACCAGGAACGGAGCAAGGGTCAGGGGTCCGACATACGGACAGCACGGGCCGCTTGCCGCCGCCGCCGCCCACCTTGCTCCTCCGCCGCGCCAGCAACCGCTGCTTCGTCCCCGCTGCGTTCCTCGTCCCCGCCGTTGCCGCCGTCCTCGCCCCGGCCTGGACCTGGCTCCTCGCCGCCGTTCACACCGCCTGGCCCCACTGTCGCCGCCTCCTCCGCCGGCGCCGCGCTCGCGCCGAGTCCAGGCTCGGCCTGCGCGGTCAACCCGGCGCGCTCAGGGACCGCGGCACAATCGGAGCGCTCGAGGCCCGTGCCTGGCGGCGGCTCCTCATCCTCATCCTCCAGCAGCGCCTCCTCGTCCTCATCCTCGTCTTCGTCCTCATCCTCGTCCCCGCCCGCGTCGTCGCCTGCTGCTGCGGCCACAGGCCGCGGCTCCGCCTGGCAGGCCCCGCCGGGCCCGGGAGCGCCTCCTGCTTCGTCCTCCAGCATCTCGGCGTCCAGCGCCTCCTGCAGCCTCTGAGCCAGGTCCATCTTGAGGCCCCGCGAGTCCAGGCCGCGACGCTGCAGCTCCGACCGCAGCTCGGTCACTTTCAGCCGCTTCACCTCCATCGCCGCCTCCCGCCGCCTCCTCCCCTGCGAGCCGCCGGCCGCGCCGCACCGCGCAGGCGCCGCCGACCGCCTCCGCCTCCGCCTCCCGCGCCGGCGCTGGGCCCTAGCCAGAGAGCAAGCGAGTCTCCACGACGAGGCGGCAGCGTCGCCTTCCTCCCGCGCGCTCCCTGCGACCTGCGGGATTCAGAACGACGCGGCAGTGAGGGTGCTCTCTCCGCGCCTCGGTCACGACCGCGGCCGCGCGCTCGGAAGACTGAAAACCCCCCCCCCCCGCCGAATTCGCCGGCCCCCCCCCCGGCCCCTGGGCCAATCAGCGCCGTGAATTTTACCGCGCAGCCGCGTCGCGTCCGTAATGGAGCCGGGCTGGCGGTGGCTCAAGTGCCTCGTAGCCCGGAAGCGTGTTCGCGCCCGGCTTTCCGTACTTAGCCTGGAGCTCTGCGCAGGCGTTGTGCTCGCCCCTCGCAGCCTTTGGTCTTCCGTAATCCCGCTTACTTCCGGTCGTAGCGGGGTCCAGTCCTTCCAATATTTTGTGCCGGCAGCAGCCTTGTGAAAGCAAAAGAAGCCAGAGGAAAATTGATGCTAACGTGAAAACTCACTAATAATTGTTTATGTGGCTTGTTGGCAAAGGGCTCTCAGGAACTCAACGATATCGCCATATCTGCTCATCTTCTCATCGCCTCAATTTCTACCCAGCAACAGACGCCTGGAGCTTCCTCTTACCCTCCCTGTTATTGGCCCGCTTGAATTGGCATTTGCCTCTCTGATTGGACAACATCGAATCCCCGGATTTTTCCAATTGGCAAAACAGTCCTTTGGGAGGCGGGCTTTTCCTGCGGGAGTGCCTCTCTCGTCGCCTCTTATTGGGCGCTGTGGCGCAATGCGCGGGACCCTTTAGTTACCACTGCCCTAGGCTAGACCGGTTTTTCCCCCGAGGGCACTTCCGGGCTTGTGCTCCGCCGAGTCAGGAAGGGGCGGACGCTGGCGAGCTCAGAACCGGGGTGCCAGTTACTCAGCTCCGTCTGGCTTTGCGGACAGTTGCGCCTACTCCGTTCTCCTTGGTCTCTGTTCCCGCAGCGCAGACGCCGGCGAATGCGTGGTGGAAGAGGAGACAGGAGCACGCCTGGGATCCTAGCACACTCGGGAGGCTGAAGCGAGGAGGTCGTATGCCTTGTCCAGCCTGAGCAACTTAGCCTCAAAATAAAAGGCTGGGTTGTAGCTCCGTGCGAAGGCCCTGGCCCAATCCCCAGTTCAGGGAAGGGGAAAGAAAGGACCTAAAAGAGTTGGGCCGAGGGTGGCTCTGCTGAGTGACTGTGTCTGCCCGCTTCTGCCTCCCTGTGCTGTCCGGAGCTACTCGCGGCCCCCATGGAGGCGCGGCTGCAGGAGGCGCAGCTGCTGAAGGAGCAGGGGAACCAGCGCTACCGCGAAGGCCGCTTCCGCGCCGCGGCCGGCAGGTACCACCGCGCGCTGCTGCAGCTGCGGGGCCTGGAGCCCGGCCCCGGCCCTGACGTGGGCCAGCGGGAACCGGCGCTCACACCAGCTCAGGAGGACGCGTTGCGCGACACGCAGACAGCCTGCTACAACAACCTGGCAGGTGGGACGTGGACCCTGGGAGAAGGTGGGGGTGGGGACCACCCGTCCTCTCCAGCCTCTACTCCCGGGCTGTTAACGCCGCCTCCCGGGACCTACCTTGGCCCTTCAGCTAGCGGCGCTGCCGGGTTGCGGGGCTGACGACCCTGTGATTCGAATCTGGTGAATGTGTTCTGCATGCCGTGCAGAAAAACTACTTCTAAAGGAAAGATTATTACTGGGTAACAAGTCACTGGCTCAGCCAGTGGGTTCATTATGTATTCAGTGGTTTTTGAAGTAAGTCTCTTTTCCGTATAAAGCCAGGCGACTGAGGTAACGAGTGTCTCCTCTCTACGAATGATGTGACCTTAGATGACAAAGAGGCTTAGGCTGCTTAGAGAAGAGACTCGTAGGTTCCTTCTGTGAGGCAGAATAACGGGAGCTAATGCACTCACTTTGGTGTAGCAGACACTTAACTGTTCAAGTTGAGGGTCTGGGAAGTATTGCGATCCCTCTCGCAAGACTGTACACTCTTGTGAATATGCAGTTAATTTTGCCCCTTAAGCTGTTAATTAAAAAAAAAAACTGACTTGGAGGATCGCTATCAGGGAGACTATCTCAAAAAGAAACAAGCAGAGTTCCATCCTCAATACTACCATACACACAAAGATAAAGTGTAAAGGGGTTTAAACTAAATTCTTAAAGGATGTTCTGATCTTGCACTGGGCCAGCTACGGCCCTGAAGTTGTGCAGAAGGCATAGGGGGGTGCATGCAGATGGCCGGGGTGGCGCAGGGTCACTGAGCTCCTGCTGTTCTCTCACCTGCCCCAGCCTGCCTCCTGCAGATGGAGCCCGTGAACTATGAGCGGGTGCGGGAGTACAGTCAGAAAGTTCTGCGGCGGCAGCCGGACAACACCAAGGCCTTGTACCGGGCAGGAGTGGCCTTTTTCCACCTGCAGGACTATGATCAGGCGCACCGCTACCTCCTAGCGGCTGTGCACAGACAGCCCAAAGGTGAGCCGGTGGGACTCCAAGAGGTGCCACATTTCAGAGTAGGCACACCAGCAACTTCATGAGCAGCACACTTGTCCCGTTAATCTCCACAGCCGCCTCTTGTCAGAGAGATGGCCATCTAGGTCAGTGATTGACGAACCTCTTGGAGCTTTCAGAGATAACAGCCAACAGCAGCATGTGTGCCAAGGTGTGCCACCAGTAGTCTAGGTAGTGTCTGTGGAGAAGGAGTTTTATTTATTTTGATTTTTTGTTTATTTTTACTTTTTTTTTTTTTTTTAGGTTTTTTGAGACAGGGTCTCGCTTTCTAGTTCAGGCTGGCCCTCAGCTCAGCCTCCAACTCACATCCCAATCCTCCTGCCTCTGCCTCCCGAGTGCTGGGATTACAGGCGTGAGCCACCACGCCCGGCACTGTGGTATGTGGTACTGGTTGCTGCTGGGTGTGGGTCTCCACACCCAGTTATGTGGTTACCGGGGAATCGAACCCGGGTCCTTGCGCTTCCAAGACGGGCGCCGGAACCACTGAGCTAACTCCCCGGCCCTATTTTTACGTTTTTGAGACAGGGTGTTGTTGCTGTGTAGTTCAGGCTGATTTAAAGTAACTGTGTAGCACAGGCTGGCCTTGAACTCATGGTGGTCCTCCCAAGTACTGAGATTAAGAGTATGCACTTCCATACCTCCATGACTAGCAAAATTTATTGATTTTTTTAAAATAAGTAATATGAGTTGGGCGTGGTGACTCATGCCTTGTAATCCCAGCACTTGGGAGGCAGGGACAGGAGGGCTGCTGAGTTCAAGGCTGGGCTCAGGGCCAGCCTGAAATACAAAAAAAAAAACCAACCAAACAAAAAAGAAATAGGTAATATGGAGCCAGGAATTAAGCTCAGTGGGCCTGGGTTCGATCCCTGGTAACCACATACAACAATGCCAGGCATTGTTATTAACACCCACCAATCATCCGTACCACATATCATAATGCCAGGTGTGATGGCTCATGCCTGTAATTCCAGCTCTCTGGAAGCAGACAGGAGGATAGCTGTGAGTTCAAAGCTCACTTGAGTTACATAGTGAGCTCAGGGCCAGCCTAAACTACAAAGTGAGATTTTGTCTCAAAAAAAAATGGTAATATTGGGCCAGGGATTTAGCTCAGTGGTTCTAGCACGTGCATCGCAAGTGCAAGGTCCTGAGTTCGATTACCAGTACCAAATAAATGAATAAGGTAATATGTTCATAATTAAACATAAATTCTAGGCCTGGAGGTTTAGCTCAAGTGCAAGGCTATGAGTTTGTTACCTGGTACCACAAAAAAAGAAAGAAAGGAGAAGAAATCAGACAGTTTTTAAAAAATTCTAGGCCAGGGATTTAGCTCAGTGGTTCCGGCACCTGCCTTGCAAGTGCAAGGGCCTGGTTCGATCCCTGGTAACCACATACAATACTGGGCTTGGCGACTCCCACCCAACAGCAATCAGTACTGCATACCACGATGCCAGGTGTGGTGGTTCACGCCTGTAATCCCAGCACTTGGGAGGCAGAGGCAGGAGGATTGCTGTGAGTTCAAGGCTGAGCTTGGGGCCAGCCTGAACTATAAAAAGCGAGACCCTGTCTCAAAAAAAAAAAAAATTATAGAGAGGAATACAGACCAGGTGTGACTTACACCTGCAATCCCAGACTCAGGAAACTGAGGCAGGAGATCACCATGAATTTAAGGCCAACTTGTGCTTCAGAGAGAGTTCAAGGCTAGCTTGAACTACATAGTTAGACCCTATCTTAGAAAAATCGACAAATAAGAATACAATGAACAGATTATTCCACAGTCTGTTCTTATTTATCCGAGAAAGTAGTCTTATTAGTCTTATTAGTCTTGTGTGTGTGCTTGATGTTTATGCTTAATAATCCATGCATGTATGTTTGTACTGTAGATACACCTCTGTCCCTCCGTGTGTGTGTGTGTTGTGTAGAGGATTGAACTCAAGGCCTTCATTCACACTAAGCTACATCCCTAGCTTTTTTTTTTTCTAAATTGATTTTATTGGTACATTTTATATACGTTATAACAATCGTCATTGAGAATTTGCATCAGTATATGATACGACTTAAGATGACTCATCAATGTACATGAAGTGCCATCTATGTGACTGTTCAACAGTAGTAACTACTTGATCACATTCCTTGCATTATGCAATTGGCAACCAAGCTGAGCATGGTGGTGGATGCTTGTAATCCCAACACTCTGGGAAGCTGAGGTGTAGGACGAGCACATGTTCTAGCCCAGCCTGGGCAATTTAGTGATTTGGCAAGACTGTCTCGGAATAAAAGAAGGGCTGGGAATAGAGTTCAATGCAGAGGGCCTGAGTTCTATTTCCAGTGCTGGGGGAAAAAAAAAAAAAGAGTGACCACCCCAGCCCCATAAAGAGATTGTTTTTACGAATCCAAAGTGGTATTTAATGGACTCTCCTATTGCATAGAGTGATTGTTATTCTCTATTTCAATTTTGAAGATGAATGGGTATGTCAACAACTCTGTCTTGCCCCAAGAAGCACTCTTGGTTTGTTACTAACTGTCTTCTCCATCTGCCAAGATTCCAATGTCCAGAGATACTTGCAGCTGACGCAGTCCGAACTCAGCAGCTACCACAGGAAGCAGAAGCAGCTGTACCTCGGCATGTTCAGCTAACAGGAAGAAGCTCCCACCTAAGCCCAGGTAGACTCAAGTCCATCAGGGGGAGTTGAGCCTTGAGCAGGAATGAGGAGACTCCTGCTTTGTGTTCTGCATTTGGCACAGATTCTACCACTCATATCATCCATATCTGTGTCCATCCAGCGTCTGGAACCTGTCATTGTGGGGACATTTGCCTTGAGAGCTGCAATCAGCCACTGGTAGAGTCCATGGCATTTCTGGCCTGGGCCTGACAAACAGCTGTTGTTGGGTGTGTGCACACACAGGAGAGGGAAGTGAAGACAGCTGTCTTCCTTCCTCTTTTCAGACACCCAGGCCACACCAGGAAATATATCATATTTAAATGAAAGAGATGAAATTAATCATTTGTGTTTAATTTTTCTCTATAATATTTCATATACATTCAGATTCTTTTTCTCTACAAAAGAACTGGTTTCTATTGTTTTCCCTTTGGTAATTTCAAGTCCTTGCTGTTACTCATATTTAGACCATTAATAAAAAATACTTATTTTTTATTATCTATTTTCTTAAAACCTCTGAGGTTAAGCACTTATGTATTTTTCAAATAACTCTTCAGCCTTCTGTCAAAAAAATATCTAAGTTGGAAAAAATAAAAAAATAAAATATCTAAGTTGGGCCAGGGATTTAGCTTAGTGTTGCTGCCGCCTGTCTTGCAAGGTCATGACTTTGCTCCCCAGTAGTACCCCCCCAAAAAAACCCAGTAAATGTTTAATTTTTAAAGTGTGTGCTCGTTTCTCTAAAGAACTTAAGAAAGATAGATTACCAAATCTTCTAGGAATAGTACCATGGCAGAGCAAGATGGAAATCAAAACCCCTGGGGTGGGGAAAGAGGTAGCTCAGTGGTAAAGCATTTGCCAAGTCTGCCTGGGGCCCTGGGTTCATTCTCCAGTCCTGGAAAAAAAAAGTTCAAATAGCTTCAGCTGTCATCCAGTGTTGTGCAAGAGTTCAGATCCTCCCAGAGGAGAGAAATAGAGGAAAGGCTGATTCTACTTAGGCCTTCAAGCCCCAGGAAGGTGTGGGTCCAGATTTGGTCTGACTGAGCAAGAGTCTCCATCAATCAGAGCTGCTTTGTGTTTACTCTTGGAAAATCTGAGATCTTGGGTACTAGGCCAGCAGCAGAGACCATGCAACACTGTCTCCATTGAAGTGGTGGAAGTAAACATGTACCATCAACCATACACCAAGTGGATTTCAGAGGGAAAGAAAGAAAATACCCTCGTCCCCACCTTCTAGAGTTTTCAGTGAATACAAACAGCCTGCTGTGGCATGTGTGCCATAGGTTCTCCGCTAATACCCCCATGCTGGATTTGGTGGTACATGCCTACATTGGGAGGCTGAGGAAGTAGGATCACCAAAAATTCCAGGCCCTGTTAGGCTACATAATGAGTTCAAGGCCACCATAAACTACCTAGCAAGACCCTATCTCAAATGGACTAGACGCCACGCCCTATCCCAATGGACTAGACTCTACTCCTCTCTGTATCTTTAAACAATACAATCATCAAGTAACAACAAAAAGTTTTTCTACCAAATAATTTCATGATGTCCAAGACCAGAATTAACAAAAATAAGTGTTTGGCTCCTTTTCCTCCTGTCTTGAATTGTTTAGGGTTAACAAAATTGTGTCAATGTAAATCTTGTCATTTTAGCTAGGATCCACTTATGTTGATGTTTCTTCTAGTAATTTTCCATCCACCGACCCACCCCTATGCCTGGGTTATAAGTGCTTGTCCTTACTAGGCTGGGTTCAGTCTAGTAAGTAAGTCCAGTCTGGGCCCCTCCAGAAGACATGGTTGCAGTGGTTCTATAGCTATTGTGCTGAGCTCCCTGCAATCAAGTCTGCCTTACCCTCCTTTGAAAAGATGAATTAAAATGGTTATGGCTGCATGTTTTATTTGGGGCTGATTTTGTTGTCTGATTTTTTTTTAATCACAAAAAATAATGTCTTCTGCATCAAGGAGGAAATAACAGATGGATATTTCAAAACTATTTCATTATCCTTTTCTTAGTGCTAAGACATAGTGCAGTTGCTAAGGCCTTCATTTCACTGTTTCCAAGCCCAGCTTCTCTGGGAGATGCTAATGAGAAGGAACCAACACCTGCAGCCTGAGGCTGTCCCAGTGCATCAGAAGCCAGGATGGAGGAAGCCCCAGCACAGCACTCTCCTGTTCCCAGGCTGTGGGGCTGAGGGTGGGGCTATATCATACTTTCTCCATTCCCAAGAGTTTTTGAATGTGAGAAAGCATTTCTGGTGGATGTGAAGTCTTCTACTTTGGAAGCTAAGGAACCCTTAAAAACAGTTTCTCAGACTTAGATCCCACCTAAGTCCTCTGCTACCTATATAGTAACTACCAGCATTTTTTTTCTGTTCTGAGAGAACGTTCCTAAATCAGGTTAATTCTTAAGTCTGACTTAGTGAATCCCACACACCTTTGAGACAAATACACAATGTGTTTGCTTTGCTTTGTGCTTCCTGACTTCCTTGCACACAAATGTTGCTTCTCCTCTAGCTTCCAGACGGTCCCAGGCTCTGAGCATTGGACTGCTGTCCACTATCACAGATGCATATAGCGGCACCACAGTGATGCTGTTCAGCAGACACAGGAGCTACTTTCCACGATTTGTTCCCATCTGTGAAATGCAAGGTCCATATCTGTGAAAGCTCACAACTTGAATGTTCATAATTCAGGAACTTAACATACGGGTATTCCATCGCTATTCTATTAAACGTAGGGCTGCAGCTCAATGTTAAGAGTCCTTGTGTAGCAGATACAAGTCCTTGAGTCTGACCTTCAGACAAGGAGGAAAAAATAAGTATTTTTAAACTTTATTTTTTTAGATATAGGGTCTGTGTGTTGTCTAGGCTGTCCTCAAACTCATAGGCTCAACCGTTCCTCTGCCTCAGGCTTCTAAGTAGCAGGGACGAGGTGCACCTCTGTAACTGGCTTTAATCTTCCCACTTTCTGCACTGAAAACACTAGGCATCACCTCTGCTCCTTGTGATGCCCTGGTGAAGGAGCTTTCCCAGCTGCGTGTTTCTGCTCAGCTGTCTCACTTTTACAGCTCAAAAGCAGTAGTTTCTGCTGGGAAGCACGTAGAGTGCTTAAAGTCGACACACAGACCCAAAGAAGGAAAAGACTGGACACGTACGGTGTTTCAACTTCCCTTGTGTTTCTTATACACAGCGAAGTTCATGTGTGAAGGAGAGATTTCTGGAGAGCCCTGTAGCCCTGCCTCCTCCTTTTACCCCATAGCAACCCTGCCATCTGCAGTCAGCAGTCGCTTGCCTGACCTCAGTCACATTCTAGGCTGTGTCACTGTACTTAAGCGGGTAGAAACTGGACTAGATAACATTATGCCTGCTCAGAGGACCACTGGCCATAGCTGCTCTCCCAGTGTTGCCACTTCCACACCCACACAGCCCTTAAGTTCCTGCCAGTTACCTCACTGTCCTGTGCACAGGTCTAGTGTACTCATAGGCCAGTGAAGCACAGATGCCAGGTGATCAACACAGTGGTTACTGCCAACACTGACAACTAGAAGTGTCTCACGTGGAAAGCAGAGATGACAGCAACAAAGCCAGGCACTCTGAAGGACAGGAAAAACATGCCACAGATGGCATCTGGTGGCACAGCCTGACTTGATCATAAACAGTTGATAACTTAGTTTTTGAGCTTCAGTTTTTCTTACTTAAAAAACAAAGGGGGAACTGGGGCACAGTGGTGCACACCTGTGATCCCAACACTCAGAAGGACAAGCAGGAGGATCACTATGAGTCCAGGCCCACCTGGGCTATATAGTAAGTTCAAGGCCAGTCTTGACTACACATAAAGACCCTGTCTCAGAAAAAAAAAAGAAAAGAAAAAAGTGGGATGGGGATACTGTAAACCTGAAGGTTTAAACAAGAATTTATAGGAAAAATCACAATATAGCCCAGAAAACAATTACAGTAAGCCATAATTGTGTCAGATGCTCTATTATGTGCACCTTTCCTAATAAGACCTACATCGCTCTCAGCTTGTCTCAGGTTTTTCCTCTTAAGTGATCAGACCCACACTCCTACCCCAAGACAGCTGTCAAATAAAAGGATGGGGAGATGATAACATGCAGGATTGTGAAAGAAAGCAGCCGACATCAGCTCATAGAGGTCATTTCATGTGAGCTTTATATTCCAGTATGTATAAAAGTGGCACCCCCTCTGTAAGCTTCCCAGAGCTTCTAGGCAGAGCTGACAGACCTGCTCTGCCTGTCTAAGCCTGCTCATTTCACTGAGGAGAGAGGGCAGGAGCTTTCTGCCTGGAAGAACCTTCATTCTGTCACTAGCAGGAGGGATGAAATGAGCCAGGCATGAGGAAAGCTGAGGCAGGAAGACTGCTGTGAATTCAAGGTCAACCTGGGCTGAGCAATGAGACTCTGCCTCAAAAAAAGCAAACAAAGCAAAACAAAATAAAACAAAAGGCCAGGTGCAGTGATACACACCTGTAATCCTAGCACTCAGGATGTTGAGGCAGGAAGATGGCTGCAAGTTCAAGGCCAGCCTGAACTGCAAACTAAGACCCTGTTACAAAAAAAAAATGAAAAAACAAGGAGTGACGATGAGACACCTTGCACCTCTATGCTGCCATCTAAGGCGAGGAAGGAAAAGAAGAGCAGGCTTGGCACCAGCTCCTGAGACTCAGAGATCAGTTTTTAGGGCCAAGTACAAATTCTTTGGGAGGCCCTCCCCCACCACTGTTCAGTCTGTCTGCCATTGGGGAGCCAGGGTGGGGCTGCACCCCCAGAATGGAGCCAGCCTCTGGATCGGTTCGGCTGCGCTTGGCCAGGTCCTCGTTGTGTGCTTTTCGGATGTGGCGGTAGAGGTCCCCTGACTGGGTGTAGCTGCGCAGGCAGTAGCGGCACTCATAAGGCCGCTCCCGTGTGTGCACAGTGGCGTGTCGCCGGAGCGTGTAGGAACATGAGAAGGTCTTCCCGCAGGTCTTACAGGTAGGAACGTCCTCAGTAAAGATCCCAAAACTTCCTGGGGCTGCTTCAAATTCTGAAGATGGGTACAGTGGCTCATGCAAGGCTGGTGCTGTTGGCAGGGGTGAGGTCACCAGTCCTCGAGGGTACTGCCCAGGTCCTGGCAGTACACTGTAGGTCAGGTGAGCTTCAGAAGCCAGAAAGTGGTCACTTGGCCCCACTTCTTCCAGGCCTGCGCTCCCAGGCTCCTCAAAAGCTTGGGGCTGGGCAGACTGGGCAGGCTGTCCAAATACTGCTCCTGCAGGTGGGAACAGACCCTCAGGACCCTGAGGCTGCTCCTCAGTTACCTCTGTCTCCTCATCCGAGATCACAATAGCTTCCACTTTTACCTGGACCAGCTCAGCTTCACCTGGAGCTGGGGCTGGAGCTGGAGTTGCAGGGTAGAAGCTTTGCAGTGGTCCTCCGGGGTCCCGAGCCTCCATCACCCGCAGGCTCTCAGCACCCACCCCAAGGGGAGTCAAGGGTTCTACAGAAACTGAGGGAAGATTGGAAGGGAAGTAGTTTGCAGGGAGGGCCTCTGTAGAGCTACTGGGGCTGGCCAGAGATACAGCGCCATCTGCTCCAGGTGGGGGCACTGCCCGCAGATGTGATGAATCTACCTCCATACCAGGCTGCGTGGTGTCGGCCCCACCAGGCACAAGTGGCTCCTCTGGAGGACAAACAGCAGGTAAGGGTGCAGCTGGGCTCTTCCATTCCTCTTTGCCCCACTGGCTTGATGTTTCAGCAGATGTCAGCGAAGGCTGAGGGCCATGAGAAGTGCTGGACAGAAACTCCAAGCTGGGGGGCTGTGTACTGGCTTCTTCCTCCTTTTTGGTGCTGTCAGCCTCTGCCAGGGCTCGGGCCTGCAGCCTCTGCTTACACACCTTGACTATGTCATTCATATGCAGGTAGCTGGCAGCTGCCAACACATCCTCCAGGGGGGTGTCACCCCGCAGGGCCAGCTGGCCAGCATACATGAAGTCCAGCAGCATCCCAAAGGCCGGGGCAGTGACAATCTCATTGTGAATACACACCAGATCCCTCTTGTCTAGTTCCCGCTCCTTGTAGAAAAGCTGGAAGAAGGGGCTACAGGAGGCAAGCACGGCCCGGTGGGCCAAGAACTGGGTGCTACCCACCATCACGGTGCAGTCACAGAGGAAGCCCTGGGATCGCTGCTCCCGGAGGCTCTGCAGCAGCTGTTGGCTGTGTTCTGGAAACTCCATAGTACCCCAAGAAGGGAAGGCACCCGGAAAGGGTCCTCACCAGTAATTCTCTGGGGAGAGAGGATAGCGGGTTAGGGTAGGTGACTTCCTGAGCAGCCTCAACCCCAGCCCCTGGCTCAATCCTCAAGGCTGCTGCCAATACCCTCGCCCGGAACGAATGCTTTAAATAGCTACCCTGCCTTGCCCCCTCCCTCGTCACGCTCAGTCTCCGATAGCCCCGCCTCCCGTGCGAACCTTAGCAGAAGGCCCCGCCCCTTAATGGAAAGTACCACCCCGGAAGTACCGCCCCCCCCCAGCATCGCCTTCCTCGGTGGCCGCCCGGTCCTTTTAGCGACTTCTCCAACTAGGAGTCTCTTTCGTGCTTGAGGCCTCCAAGCTGATGCCTCCACGCCTCTCTCCGGGCGCCCCCTGTGCCGCTGCCTCTCTCCTTCCAAGGGCCCAAGGCTCTTGGTGTTAGAACTAGAGCGAAAGCTCGTCTCTCACCTACCACAGAGCAGCCTTTGAACAGGCCCCGCCCCTTCCCACCCTCTCTGCTGTGATTGGCGCGAGCTCGCCTTCCGGTAACGGATCAGCCCGCTGCATGCTAGTCCCACCCGCCATTGTAGCACCTCCGAGTGGGTGCCTATCGCCGTCGCTCAAAAGCCCGTGGGTCGGATTGGTTGGCGACATTTCTGTTACACATTTTCCCTTTTAGTCCCGCCTTCGCGGCTCCTGAGCTCCGGGGGATTAACCAAGTTTCTCTTCCTGCCGAAGTTGTGTAGTCGTAGGGGTCTGACTGACTGACCACCGCGGAGGTCCAACTCCTAGACCATTCCTGCCACACCTCTGCTCAGCGCTCGCCCTACTGTTGATCCTTCCTCAATAAATCCATAGGCCACGCTGCCCGCTGCAGTCCAGTGGTTCCCGCGCAGTCAAGAGAACTGACAGCCCGCGTGCCCGCGGCCCTGGCAAGTGCTGAGACAGCGCGAGAACGGGGCTGGCAGTGCCCACACGGGAGATGGAAAAATTTGGTTGCTTTTGAAGACACTACTGAGAGATCCAGGCCAGGCGGGTGACCGTCTGTCAGTCGGGAGGCAGTCAGACCTGGCTAGAGCGGTAGATACTTTTTTCAGCTAAATATCCATGTCTCCACACTCGACCTGTCCACGTAACTCTGCAGCCCAGCGCTTTGCTCCAACCTGGACACAGTCGAGGAGTGGCATCTGTCCAGAACCCTGTGCTAAGTACCTCCAGGCCTCTGCCTGACCTGAAGCTCACACTGACACAGGAGAGCGAGGCCTGGCTCCCCACTTAAAACGCGAGCTCGTGTTCTCTAAAATCGAAGGATGAATTTTAGGAACGACCAACGGAGGTCTGAGTAGAAAAATTTTATTGAGAGAGAAAGCTTCTCCCTAAGAGAGACAGAAGGGAGGACCCGGAAAGGTTTTCAGAGGGCTTTTAAGGCACAAAGCCATGAGATGCGGTGGGTTTAAGGTGGGGGCTTCCAATAAGATTCAAGGAGGTGGACAAATGAACAGTTAACCAATGGGTAAAGTGGGGGCTTCCAATAAGATGTAAAAGAAATGGGCAAACCAATGCAATTACAACAAGTACAGTTGTTCAAGCAATCTTGATCAAATGGAGCCCAATGAGAAATCAAGTCCTAATAGGGTCTTTTGATCCCAGGTGGGCCAAATTCGGGGCCCTTTGCCCCAGGGAATTTATAATTACTACATTCCTGGGGAGGGGATGGATCTAGACCTTGACTGCCCATTGCCTTAGCTATTCAGGAAGGAGAAGGAGGCCTCCTTTCTGGGAGTTCGGCTGATGTCCTTGACCTTGGTTAATGGTCTCTTGAGAGTTTTCCAAGGGCCTACCCTGTCTGTCTGCCTGCCATATTTCTAACTAGCTTTTCTACCTATACACCACAATGCACCTCTTCCTGCTGTAAAGGGTGAGAATGAATCATCTTCCAGCCAGGCGTGATGGCCCATTCCTATAACTCCAGTACATAAGGGAGGTTGATGCAGAAAGGTTTGAGCGTGAATCTAAGTCTAGTAATTTAGTGAGTTAATGCCAGTCGTGGTGTCTCACGCCTGTAATCCCAGCACTTGGGAGGCAGAGGCAGGAGGATTGCTGGGAGTTCCAAGCTTGCCTGGGCTACATAGTGAGCTCAAGGCCAGCCTGAAGTATAAAAGGAGACCCTATTTAAAAAAAAAAAAAAAAAGAAAACAAATAGTTCAAGGTCTGATCCCAAGTAGCACACGTATAGGTATGGGCAGTTTTGTCCCGCAAATGCTTAATGAAATGCTTATTGCGGTAAATAGACTGAATATTTGCTGGATTTTGTCATCTTTCCTTGAAAATGAATTTAGGTTACAAGTAATGTACTTTCTCCTGAGTATGCTCTGTGGGGTGACTGCACATCTCTAGATCTACACCCAGAAAAAAAGGAAAAAAGACAATCTACACAGAAAAAGAGCAGGCTAATTTCTGAAGCGGCAGGGCCCCATCGCGCGTGCGTGAGGTGCAGGGGCAGGATTCTCCTGGAGACACCCACGGATTGGAGGGGCCAATCAGAGTCGCGAAGGGGCTGGACGTCGGTGGGGCGGGAGCAGGCACTTCCGGCGAGGCCTTGGCCGCTTCGGGTGTGAATGTACTCAACCTCCGCGGGAATATGTTCTACCACGTGAGTCGGCAAAGGCCTAGCTGGGGCCGACCCGGGCTAGGGGCCGGGTCCAGCCCGCCTCAGCTGGTTGGATTTTTCTTCCCCCGCAGATCTCCCTGGAGCACGAGATCCTGCTGCATCCGCGCTATTTCGGCCCCAACCTGCTCAACACAGTGAAGCAGAAGCTGTTCACCGAGGTGGAGGGCACCTGCACCGGGAAGTGAGCGCCGCCCTGGGCCCCAGCCTCGTTTGTTATTCACACTGGAGACATCCTGAGGCCTGTGGAGCTGGCGCTGTGCTGCTGCTGTCACATGCTGGGTTTCTCTGCCCTGTCCCCGGAGTCTCAGTGTTACTGGGTGAAAGACTAGGAAAAGCACGTTGCGGGTTTAGAAGAAGAGTAAGAGGGCTGGAGCCGAGAGCTGTGAGCTCTGCACTGGCCATCCCGCTAAGGGTAGGAGGGAGCTGGAACTTCGTGTGGAGTTCGGGCTTCCAGGGTCGATTTGTATGTTGTTGTTGTTTTTTTCTTCCTTTCTCTGTCTGAGTAGCCCAGAGTACCCTGAACCTCATATCGTGCTGCTTCAGCCTCCAGAGTGGTGGGAATACAGTCATAAGTTACATAGCAAGTTTTCAAGGCCCGGATTGAAAAGTGGGATCCTGTTTCAAAAAACACAAACATGCAGTGTCTTTTCCTCACCTGCAGATACGGCTTTGTCATTGCTGTTACTACCATTGACAACATTGGTGCTGGTGTGATCCAGCCAGGCCGAGGCTTTGTCCTTTACCCAGTTAAATACAAGGCCATTGTCTTCAGGCCCTTTAAAGGCGAGGTCGTGGATGCTGTGGTCACTCAGGTCAACAAGGTGAGCTATCTGAATGGCCAGCAGCTGGGGGGGGCGGTAGTCCCTCAGAATCTGGGCTGAGCCTCAACTTAGGAATTCTGCCATTCACCAAGGCACTTCCCATACCTCAGTTTCCTCATCTTGGCATGAGCGCATGAGTCTGTTAACAGGACAAGGATGGAAGGCTGCAGCAGCTAGTGACTGCAAAATGGGTGCGTGAATCCCTTTACAGGTTTAGAGATGCATCCCAGCCACAGCCCTTGGCCCAGTAGGGCCCAGGCTGTGCTCTGTAATATGACACTGGATTTGCTTGATTTAAAATAAAAAACTGAAACAGAAAGAAATGTAAGCAAGTACTAAGTTCAGACTGGTTACAAACAGGACTGATACAACTAGAAGTCAATCACAGACACTTTAGGACTCTTGGGAGGTGAAAGAGAAAGTGCAATCATCCATTTTCCTCTAGGTTGGACTCTTTACAGAAATTGGTCCAATGTCTTGCTTCATCTCTCGACATGTAAGTGTTGGTATGGCAGAGAAATGGGGCACCCTCACTCAAGAGCCATTGGAGCACCTGTGGAACTTGCTAACAGTCTTGCTTTGCTTCCAGTCCATCCCGTCCGAAATGGAGTTTGATCCCAATTCCAACCCGCCTTGCTACAAGACAATGGATGAGGTTAGCAGGAAGGAGGCTTCGGAGGGAGGGGGTGTCTGCTCTGTCAAGGGGAGCATGACCTGTGGATATCACATATGCTGCACTCTCCCTAGGACATTGTCATTCAGCAGGATGATGAGATCCGCCTGAAGATCGTGGGGACCCGTGTGGACAAGAATGACATTGTGAGCCGCCTCTGCCCCCATCCCCCATCATAGGAAGTGCCAGGCGCTGTGGGTTGCTTAACACCTGCAGTTTACAGGGCTCTGTGCTCTCCTGAAGGCCAGGGTTGGGGTGGAGCAGATGCTGAGCCCTCCTTGCCTTGTGTCATTTTGGCCTTTCCTCCTGCAGTTTGCGATTGGCTCCCTGATGGATGATTACCTGGGTGAGTATCTTTCTGGATGCTGTTCCCTGGAGCCGAGCATTTGCTTGGAGGACCAGGGACCCTTGGCCTGGGGAGAAAGTGAGCACAGCCACCTGAGCTTTGGGTGTGAGAGCTGTGTGTCTCCTCCATTTATCCACAGGGCTTGTAAGCTGAATGTGTGACCTCCTGCGTGTGGCCTCCTGTGTGCTGGGTCCAGGTTGAGAACTGAGTCTGCATGCTGGGACGTTGTGTCCAGCCACTGCTGGGGTAAAGTTCCTGGTGTTCAGGAGATGTCTGCTGCCCCTTCCTGCTCTGCTTTCACTCACAGATACCAGTCTGTATTCTGACCATAAATAAGGCCCTAGTTTGTTATGGTGTGCTATCTTTTGTGGTTGGAATGATTCCATTTTAGAAAGGCTTCAGGACTAACTGCCCTCAGCTCCTTCTTCCCTCTGGCTGACGCCTGGGCGGTCCTCAGTCATTTGGGGCATTTGATAAACTTTTTGCCCACTTGTAAAGATAAAGTTGACTGCAGTAAACATGAACTTTGAGACTGAATCATGGTTTCCATTAAATCTCACCATCATAGCTGTTCTGAGTGCTGACACACTTCCACAGTTCTTGACATTCAGCCATCGCCAAAGTTTTGAGGGGCACGGGAGAAACTCCAGACAAAGGCTGAGAAGGGTCCCTTCCTATGCTGGGGACACAAATGCCTGCGGCCTTACCTTGCATTGAACTGAAGGTGGGCCAGTGCTGTGATTCAGTTAGGATGACAGTAAAAATACCTTAAAGGTCATGTGGGCTGATCCGACGGGACTGGGCTGTGGCTTGGTGGCAGAGCACTGAGTTTAGCCTAGTGCTGCCTGCTGTTTGAGGATGAGTGGTTGCCCTGATGCTGCTCCTTGCAGTGTTCTGTCCCTCCTAAATGCACTTGTCCTGCTAGCCCACTCACTATTTGTGAGTCTGGGTGCAGCAGCGACTTTAGAACCATGTGCTGGGATGCCTGGTGCTTGAACTGGTCACAGCTGGTGTCAGCCTGGTGGAGTGACTGGCAGAGCACTTCTGGAGTTGCTGTGTGGGGATGAGAGGTTCACAATGTGAGGACAGACCGGCCTGAGTCCTGAGACAGGGACAGAAGTGGGACCTGTGCCCTGGGCACTGGAAGCCCATAGTAGCGCTTCCCCAGCACTTTTGTTACCCTGAGCCCACAATCGTGAATCTCTCTGGGAATACTTGGACGGTATTGGAGATTGTAGTGTCACTGGCCGGGCTTGTGACAGCTCTGCTGCTGCTGTCACATCTGCATGATCTGTGTGGAAAGGTCCAGACACCTCAGTGAGATGAAGCATTTGGAATAAGGGCTGGGGCCTGGTAGAAGACAGTTGATTTGAGCCCGTCTGGGCAACTCGGGGAAACAGTGAGGTCCTGTTAAACAAACATGAAAAGGGGGCTGCGTGTAAGCCCAGGGGTGGGAGAGAGGGTCATGCATGAGTGTGGGTCTCACTGCCACCATTTGCACAGACCCAAGCAAGCACTTCCTTCCACATGTCACACTGACTGTGTTACTGCAGCTCCCATTTTTAATCAGGTGAGCTGTTTTATTAGAAATGGTACTGAG